>PVJD01004739.1:0-128296 GCA_004026545.1 Mormoops blainvillei | reverse complement strand
AAAAAAAAGCTTCTACTCAAAGGTCTTTTATAGTAATAATATATTAGAAGAGGGATATGTAATAACAAAGAACTCAATTCTTAAACCGTAGGAATTGCACACATTTCTGGGAGGGTTCTCTGGGACAAAACAGAAAGTACTTGGCTGGAGGGGATGATAAATGTAATCATTAAACCACTTACAGTGTCTTGTTAAGAAGGGTGTGCATGTAGGTGATAATGCTGAAAACATTATCTTTTTTTCTCTACACTGAGGGTTCTTTGCTTTTCTCAATACCTGGCATTTGAGGAGGTGAAACAGCCAGTGACTCTGTAATTCATTTCAGCACTAAAAGAGTTTTCCTGCCTCTGAGAGGACAATATAAAGCTCTTACAAGTGTTATCCATTTTGAAACTAGGTCCAAATAAACAAGAACAGACATGCCCCAAAGATATAGTAAAATATAAATGTTCTGAAACAAGCAAACTGGAATTATATGTACTGTTGTAGCACAATGGGCTAAGAGAAAAATTTTATGTTAATTTTATAGAACAGACTGGTTTCATGAATTGACTTTAGAAATTAATGAAAAGTTCTTTGCACCTAGATTATCTTTGGTCATGTTCTTAACTGATTATTGCCAATATACAAATAAAACCAAAGTCCTGGTATCCTCTTTTAAAGTAGTCTTGTCTCTCACCATGGACTAAATCTCTAGTCCTTATTATTTACCAATATAAAATACGAGGCCCATAAGTATGGATATAAATTAGACAGTTCACTGAGTACTTCTTACCTTTATGAGTCTGGCAATTTGCTTGGCACTAAGAATAAGGAGACAAAAGGCAGTCCCTAGGCTCAAGAAGCCCATGAGTCTCAGAGACAAGACATTGTACTTTAACAAAGATTTACAGCGCAACGGGATAGCATGATGATGCAAGTCGGCACAAAGTTATCATAAGAACAAAAACAAGAAGAAAAAAATGTAAACCCTCAGAATTCTCTTATTTGCACGTCAAGTTACTTACTAACATCACAGCAACCACAGAAAAGCCCCTGGGGCACTCACCGGTGACACCTAGGAATCCATCCCTTTACCTCTGCCCCTTTCCTGCTGCTTCCCGTTCCGGTGTTCCTGACCCCAAGGGTCTTAGACCTCCTTCAGTTCCTCTGAGGAGACTTGTCTTATTCTGGAGTCTAGGACAGGAGCTATCTTACATGCTTCCAAGCCATCCAACAGTTCACCTCTCAGGGTCTGTCCAAACTGTATTGTTGTGGTTCACTTGTCTATCTCCCAAGCTAAAACTCTTTCAAGGAAAAATGAGCACTTAAGAAACAGGTGTTACCGTTGCTGTTTATAGTACCCCTGCCTAGCATAGTATGTAACACCAGCAATTTGTTCAATAAATATTCACTAAATAAATAAAATAATAAATTCACTAAATTAACTGATACAATACAAATAAAGCACTTTATAGAAATTCAACAAACATTAGTTTTTTTTAAGCCAAGTATAATATGCTGCAGTACATAAGTTACTGCATAAGCCATAGTAAAAGAAAAAGAAAAACAATAACCCCAATTAAAGGTATAGCAGAAGCACGGTGATACAAAGTCCCCTATCACCATCATTTTCATATGCATTAGACTGTGTAGCTAGGCGAAGCTATGTCTCAACCTATTACATCTAATATGTACGGGTAGTAGGTGGTAAACAAGGTATCTAACCCAATGGAAATCATTTTTTAAATGCATGAAGTAAAGTTATAGTGTCTATGTCAAAAATAGTTAAACGGATTTAAATGAGATAACACATGAAAAGCATTTAGCCCTGTGGCTGGCATATAATACAACCTGAATTCATATGACAGTTCTTTTTTCATTTTAAATCCGTAGTAAAAATAGATCAGTGGTGTGTGCTGTGCATGGAGTGTGTCTTAGAAAGTTACCTAGCCAAGGGGAAGCACTACAACGAATCCAGCTATGTTAGGCTGGTTCCTTTATTGCCACACTTCAGTCTTACCACTTAGGGGAAATGTTTCTTTTCAGTAATGGCCCTGATATTTTTGCTGTCACCCTGTATTTGGTGGCAGTCGATACCGGAATCATACGTAAGAGATTATTTTTAAAAATCTTCAGAAACTATAGCATACATTGGGAGTTTATTTACCATGGTCCAGAAGATGTGTTAAGTATTTGATTTGCATCATCTCATTTAATTAAAAAAAAAAAAGAAGCCCTGTGAGGCTGGCACTATTTGTATCCCCGATTTAGTGATGGCCATGGATGATTGACATAGGAAGGACAGTGTCTTGCCCCGATCCATGTACCTAGCAAGTGGTGGACTGATAATTAAATTCAGAGAATTCCAATTTTAGTGCCTCAATACAAAACCATAATGCTGTCCTTGCTTTCTAAGTGGTGTTCCCTTAAAGACTGCAATCTGAATTACTCAGAAATATACCTGACGCAAGCAGACACCTTTCAGAGTCCCCAAATAAAAAATGCTGGTTCCTCTACCATCACTTATTTGGGTATTTTGCTTCAATGTGTAAATCGCTTTCCCACAAGGAGATTGCTAGTCTTTTAGGGTCCAGGGCTTGTCACAGAAGTCTTATATTCCCAGAACCCAGTGAATAATTATAAAGGAGACATCAAATCAATGTGTTAATGATTTTAATTTAGAGTTCTGTAAGCAACTGACAGATTTCTATCTTGTTCTTACATAAGTGTAAAAGCCAAAGATAATCCTTTATAATTCATACTTGATCTTCATTTGATCTCAGTTTTCCCAAGACACTCCTTCCTTCAGCTTCACTTTATAACTTTTACTTCCTCCTGTGCACCTGTTCCCAGGGATTTTTACCTGCATCTTTTGTAACAAAGCAGCAGGATGGAGGGAGGAAACATATATGGACCCTAGGCTCAGACCCTCAAATTCTGGCTTAGCCACACACTACACATATAATCCTGAGATATTAATTAATTTCCCTTAGCTTTGATCTCCTCACCTCTAAGTTGGATAGAAGAACTTACAATAGTAGAACTTGCCTTTTATTATGCAGTCAGTAGATATTACTCTCCCTTCCTTCTTCTAGCACAAAAAATAAATTGGATTCAGATACTGTCACATAAAACCCATCTGTTTCGATACTTCACATCACAGTCCCAAAATTAATCTTCTTTGTTCTCTCTGGGAATATACCTGAAATGACGCTTTTTTAGAAAAATAAACAATAAGGCTGCTTCTAGATTTAAGGTTTTCCTCTTCAGTGATAATTAGTTTAAAATTCAAGTAAGAAAAGATAATTTCTAAGGTTATAGAAAAGAAAAATGCTATTTAATCATCTCCAGGCCTGCACAATCTAAGATAGACAATGACACACATCTTGGAGATACACCTTAACTGAACAAGCACTGAAGGAAGTTGCAGTAGGATATTCAAGATGCTGGGTGCTGAATTGAAGCCTGTATTTCTGTATTAGCATAAGAAGAAAGAAGGGGTGCACGCATGCCCACACATTCACCGAAGAAACAAGTATTGCAGCGTGAATAAAAAATGTAAGTAGACCATCTAAATAAAGAATTAGTGCTGGTGTATAATTTCAAATAAAGATGGCATGTAATATGCAGCAAAAAGTATCTGCAAAAAGGTATATTTCATGTAGAAAATATTAACTATAGTCATAAACACATAAATAAAGGAAGAAAAATTGTACAACACAGTAGGGCAGCTAATGTAAGTATATGATCTGGAGTCAAAGTGCCTGGGTTCAAGACCTGTCCCAGTATCTTGGTAGCTATGTGATTAGGCAATATACTTTTCCTCTCCATGCCTTAACGTCCTCATCTGTGGAAGGGGTTAGAACACTCATCGCACAGGGCTTATGTGAGGCTTAACTGAGATGATCCAAGTAAAGCAGACAGTAGAGTGCCTGGCACCGCAATAAAAATTCACTAAAGGCTAATTCTTACCCATATTAAGACAAATGGGGTTGAATATCTTCCTCTAAAAAAAGGCATTACTTTATTTACTTAATAATCCATTGACGCTCAAGAAAATATGTAGAAAAATTGACATTAAAAAAACTCTTCTTACTGTGATATATGATTACTCGCTTAATCAGCTTATTAAAAAAAGGTTGAAGATGTACAATCTTTTATAGGAAACTCCCTAAAACGTAATTAGAGATGAAGATGAAAGGTCCATATTTAAATCTTGACCTGAGCAAATTCCTCTCTGCTGCTCATTTGTCCCTCTGCCACCTGCTCGCTCCATGGAGGCGGCTGCCACGAATCAGCGCAGGTTGCTCTGTGGCTGTCACTCACTCACACACACACACGCAGTGCTCCTCAGGAATGACTGAGAAGGAACTTGTGCATGACAAGCACCCTCGGGGACCATAACTCAGATCCGAAATAAACAAATTAATATCTTCAGACTGTTACAAGTTCTTCAAATTACATATTTAGATTCCATAAACGCAGCAGGGCTCTGGATCCACCTGACAGCATCGAGGCTTTGGCCCACGCGAGGCTCACTGGTGATTATGTCTGTGAGTCAAGGGTTTCGAGAGGAAGCTCTGGATTTTGCAACATTATTTCACAGTTTATAGCTTGCTCAATGGGATAAGCATTAAACTTCACATTTTAAGGTCAGGTCTCCAGGATTAGTTTCATTCCCTTCCAAGATGTCAACTCATTACCATAAAGTATGAATGAATTGAACATTAAAGAATAACCTGCTTAGTGTTTTAAGCAGAACATGCTGCACAGTCAAATTCCAAATCCAAATTTGCTTGTAAAAATTTAATGCTCAGCAAATGATAAATGTCCTTAAATGCCTGTTTATTGTAAAATAAAATCTGGTTAGTAATAAAAAATATATAAGTATGGAGTCATATTTTTGGAGTCCATGAGCATGTCAAATAATGAAAGGACACTGTTTCTGCACTGTGCTATGACTGGTGTGATGACAGAGCACACAGTGCATGGCTCCTGAAAAGGGAAGAGCTCTTAGCCTTTATGTTGTGAAAATAAAACACAGGATGGTAACTACGTACCATAGTTTCCCCTTTAAAAAGAGTATTTGTTTAAAGAGAAATGATATAAATATTCATTTCAATAGTTTTGTTGATATTATTTTCAAGCCTGGGGAGAAACTAGCAAAAGATGATCAGTGTTTCCTCCTATGGCCATGCCTGCATTATAACAGGTTGGGTAGAGGGGCAGGGATCTGGGAGCAGCTACTGTCAGCCCCACTGAATCCTGCTTGGTGTCACCACCCTTTTCTTGTCCTCAGAGCCCAATGAAGAACACTCTTTTGCCTTTTTAAAAAATGCCTGGAATTATTATAGTCAGTTCTCTTGAACTATGAGTACAGGCTAAGGGAGATTCTTTTGTTACAATTCAATGTCCTCCATCCAGACTTTGACTGATAATATGATTTTAAAGGCAACAATCTCCCACATTGCTCACAGGCAGCCTGCTGTGTTGCCACCCATCCACATGCCCTGAAGCCACAAAACAGGCCTCTCTTAAGGAGGCTGGGATCCTGGAATCCAATCGGGGGTCTATTTGGTTTCTTTCTTTTCTTTCTTTTTCACTAGCAGAGGCTCTCTGATCACTGGAGTAATCATCTTTGTAGTAAAATGACCACAGCACTTCCTGGACAAGAATAATGGGAGGAGCAAGCAGAGGACTGACGGCACACAGTGGGGGCTGCGCGAGGAGTTATCAAAGAAAACCTAGGTATGAACACTAGGTCAGTAAAAGTAAGCATAAAGGTGAAGCTTGGGCCCCAGGGACTCAACACACCCAGGCGTCCCTGGGATTCTGTCCATGTTTTCTGTTGTTCTCTCCCCTTTCCATCCCTCTTTCCTTCCGCTTTATTTAGGCAGTTGCATTACTTTTTAACCTTGATTTGCAGAGAAGAAACAGGGAATAAGAAGACCTGAAGTTATTTCACAAAGTTATTTTATAGGACATCTTGCCAGATTACTTCAAGAATATATTAAATTTTAATTAAAAAAAGCAAATAACATAAGCCCTGATTTTTAGGCTATATATTGAAAAAAGAAGAAAAGTTCTGACTTATGTGCTCTCTCAATCTCTGTGTATTGTTTCTCAGTGGAAGGGTTCATTCTTAGAATCCTCTCAGTTTCTCTTATCCATCTTAAGAAGTGGGTGGAAAAACAGAAAAAAAAAAGGGTATGGATTCACAGATAAAGGGGTAAAAAAATAATGGGAACAAACAAGATAAAGTAGTAACAGTTTCGCAAATGATGCTGAAGAGAAGAATATCAACTGATATTCTCTGAGGAGTGACTATTTTAAAAGTCCTGGGCCACATGCCTTTACTTTATTTAGATTATGGTTATAAAACTACACAAAACTTCAGGTTTTGAGGGTTACTCATGGCACAAATATACAAAAAGATGAAAGGAACTGAAGGCAGGATTCAAGGAAGGCCAGAATGATTCAAATCATATAAGCAGTATCATGGAGATTGCATTTAAAAAGTGAAGAAACATAGAAAGGTCTTATGTAGGAGTATAATATAAGAAAACACTCCAGATCCTTGATAAGGAATATATTGGAAGGAGAAATACTGAATTCTACAAAAGCAGGCAGGAGGCTGTTACAGAAATGGATGTCAAGATGACGGTGGCCGGCGAGAACAGGGTGGCAGTGGAGCTGGGGAGAGGAGAATGGACTGGAGCTGTGCTGAGTATGTAAACTACAGTCAAAGCAGGAGTCAAATTGGATACCCAAATTTCACTGACTGCCACAAGGAGGAGGATGTGTCATTCACTGAAAGGGGAGCAGAAGAGTAATAAGAGCAGGTTCTAATGAAAAGAATATTGTTTTTTGTTTCTTGTTTGTTTGTTCGTTTCTTTTGCTGACTTTCAGTTGCCTCAGGGACATTCAGGTGAAGATGTCAACTAAGTAAAGTGATCACATTATTAGATACATAAATCTGGAGGTAAAGAAAAGACACTGGCTAAAGAAATGGGTTTGAGAGTCATTAGCAAATACATTGCTCTGAAAATCTAGGCAGGTGATGAACTGGCAGGGATTGGTAACAGAGCAATGTAAAGATGCTGGGGCAGGACGATAAAGCACACATCTTCTGCCTCACACACAGACTTTAAGGACACTAGGTTTGGCTTTGTTCCCTGACACTGCCCAGGAAAACAAAATGTGCATGCCTCCTTCTATTCAACTTCATTGCTAATCTATTAGTTTTCTTTAATGTGTGAACACTATTCATATGTAACGATTTTGCTCATATTGTTTTATATCTTCTATGAGACAGAGTAAGATATTCTGTCTCATAATATCTTATTCTGTCTCATAGAAGACACAGAATAAGATATTCCCAGATCTGTCTTCCACAGTTTACAAAAATATAAGAGTTTACATAAGTCATTTGCAGAAAAGATGGAAATGGGGCCCTGACCAGTGTGGCACGGTTGGTTGGGTGTCATTCCATGAAGTGAAAAGTCGCCTGTTCAATTCCTGGTCAGGGCAAATGCTTGGGTTGTGGGTTTGGTCCCCAGTCAGGGTGCTAACAAGAGGCAACTGATCAGATCAACACTGCTCTCTTACATTGATGTTTCTCTTCCTCTCTTTCTCCCTTCCTTCCCCTCTCTCTAAAAATAAATAAATAAAATGTTTTTAAAAAGATGGAAAAGGGCTGAGGAGTGATCATTTCTGCACAGTATTTCATATTTGCGAAGGGTGGAGAGCTCTGTCCCACTGGTGTGTGTTGGGGAGTGAATCCCATCGTTTCAGAGCACATAATGGGCTTATTCTTTTTCTCACATGTGTAAAACAGGACTGCAGCAATTTCTCTCTGTCTAGCTAGACAACATAATTTTGGGTAGCAGAATTTTGTATGTTAATTTAATGCATTTCCCCATGGATTTCCTAGGATGTAGGCAGAAACGACTCTGTATGTACTAAAAAATAAGAAGTTCTCAGTAATGCCATTGATCCAATTATATCTGATAGCTGAGATACAAAACTAGTGTATATAAAGAAGCTTTTAACAATTTCAAACCATCTGTGATATAAATATAAAAATGATAACCATGGGAAAGATGATCACCAAGTTCCACTAAATTATGTGTTTGTGCTTGTGTGTGTGTGTGTCTTGTACTATAGTTTATAATTTGATCAATAAGACATGACACTTCCATGGTCAATTTCAGGGAGAATTTTCGAAGATTACATTAAATCTTACAATGAAACATTTCTTTGAATAGTTCAGTAGACTGAGATTGAACTAAAGCAAGTTGGAATAATGGGATACACGATCAAATGTCAGTAATAAAGTTAACTGCATGGTTAGGATGAAACTGTAAAATCAAAAGCTATTTCAAGACATTGAAATTAGATTCCAACAAGTAACCACAACTACCAAAGGTGTTCATAAATCTGAGGGGTTTTGTATTTGATGAAAGTTCAGATGTGTAGTGGCCATTTCGAAAATTAAATTTTCCTCATTAAAACTTTACCTTAAAATATAAACCCCAATTTTGACTTAACATTAGGATTCTATTTGAATTGCAGTAAGTCAGAGTATAGAAAGGGAAGTAGTCTTTTAAGCATTTTGTTAGATTCTACTGCTGAAGTCATAAAAGAAACAAAAATGTTATTAAGTTTTTCTGGCAGTGAGAGTTACCCTTTTAAAAAGTTAATTTTGTAGATTTTTGTGACACCATGGATTAATAAATTTTGTTAGGTTAAATATAAATACCATACTCTAAAAAAGAAAAGAAAATTAAAATGAGGTACACTAAACCCAAGATGGATTATAATTTCTAATTTCTTATTATAAAGCCTAGCATATGAGTAAAACTAAGTTACTACTGTCACAAGAGATAATGAGGAATTTTATGAAGCTTCAATATTTGTTGGCTAGTTCTGGAACTATTCAATAAATATCCAATTCACTGAAAAACAGGACATTTTGTTCTCAGTTAATACACGCAATTAAAAAATAAACCAACAGAAGCATCAATTTCTACCTCTACGAGATGTGTTTTCAGATGGGAATGTAGGAAATAGGCAAAATATACTGTAGGGGTTTGGACTCATGTTTTAACATAAAGTAGTATATAACTAAGAGTCAAAGATTTAGTATGTAAAAATACAATAACATGGTTTACATAAACTTATTAGTTTCAATATGTAATATTATATGTATAATATTTCCAATTTAAGACATTTCACAAATTTTAATTTCAAAGTCCAAACCTTTAAACAAAGAGGTGGCAGACACATGGATACTTTAGAACTGTTTAAATAAATAAGGATGAAATTCAGTTTGTAAAAAATATTGTAATTACAAACGATAACATTCATGCCTAAGTTATCTTCTTTTTTTCAGTGTTAATTCATTATGAATTGTCCACGTGACTTTGAACAGTTTAATTATCTGTGCTTAAAATTCCTTCTCTGCATAGTACTTATTCTACAGAGATATTAAGTAGATTAAACTAGGTAATAATATAGATCACAGAAAAAATGCTTAATACATAGTAAATAGTCAACAAATAAAAGTTTTATTACCACCAATATAATTGTTATCACCTTTCATTTATTTTATCCCTACTTTTTTTAATGTCTTAATTGTTCTTCCTTTTAGGAAGGGTGTTACAGAACTCTTAGGAAAATAATTACAACTATCTGTTTTATCACACATACAGAGTCTGGCCCAGAATAGGTGCTTCTCCACCAAAAACAGTGTTACTAAGTGAAAAAATATTAATATTACTTAGTGACTATTCCTGTGCAAGCTGCAAGATGTGTGATACCATGCCAAGTATAAACATATATTCCCATTACTCCTGATGAACCTGTGTGGCATGTCATTATACACATGTTGCAGCTGAGAAACACAGAATGAGGGTGTTTACAGAACTCACCACTGTCATTGTTGAATGAAAGTGGAACTGTGACTGACACTTAGGTCTCTCTGGTTCAAAATTTTATTATTTTCCCATTATGTTATACCATGTATTCATAGCTCTTTCACATCTCAAGAAACTCAACATCTTAATAATACTCTTCTAAAGTTCTTTCCAGAACATAGAAATTCTACAGGGGGAGAGGCCAGACCTAACAATTACCAGGTAACAAAAACATCCATATAAATTAAGAATTCTGTACTGAGAGGACTTGACAGTAACTAAACATTACCATGATCTTACCCTTCTGCTCCACTCAATTCTACCTCCAAAAGAGTATCCTCTCTCTCTTCCTCTTTCTCCTCTGCTGTTTTTCAAATAATGGTCTATTTTTCTATATCCTTGCCTTCTTTTTCAGGTCTTAGCCTATAAAGCTTAAAGAAAATAGTTAAATACAATCTAACTCTAGGCTTTTATGTAAATGAACACAATGCCAAAGTTTCTGGATTCATCCTAGTATGAAGCCATATTAGGACGGTTGTCCAAACGTACTACAGGACACCCTGAGACCAGTGAAAGCAACTTTTCCTTTATCACACGTATGAATTGAAGACCAAATAACTGCCATATAGATCCAATAAATTAACTCCTGGATGACTGAATGAATTAATTGAAATTAATATTCAGAATGATGATATGGAGTCCACATAGGCTCTTTGTAAAAGGTCAAATAATGTTCAATGTGCTGCACTCACTAAAAATGGATAATTATATAAAAAGCCATAAAAGCCATAACATGATATTCAGAAATGGGGTGAAAGTAATTTCTGAATTAACCTTTTAATATAATTTTAATTAGAAAATTTGGTTAAGAAAAGTAACCAATTATCTAGGCATTAGAATTGAGTGACATGTTCATTGTAATTGCTTTCTTCTTCCACTTGAACTCTCTGTTAAGATTAGAATAGCACTGGGGCTTCAATGAGGACAGTGACACTGAGTTCTCTTCCAGAGGACCTGTGATGTCACTGCCACAACTGTGAAAGACCCCCTGGGAATTCTAGAAGAAGTGGCAGATCCTTGTTCTGAGTTCATTGTACAGTAACTGCATTTCCTGCAGCAAGAGTGTCTTGAGAAGAGGCTGTACGGTTATTCTATATTCATTCAGCAAATATTTATTAACCACCTACTATGTGCTAGGAATTGTTCTAGATGATTAGGATTCATGGCAGATGGAGAAAGACAAGGAAACTTGGCATTTTTAAGTTTACATTCTAGTGTACAGAAACCATAATGGCAAATAAGTAAATCATGAAGTATGTTAAAAGGTGATATGTTCTATGAAAAAAAGAAAAATGAGAGAAGGGTATGGGGATTGTGAGTACTTGGGTAGGAATAAACAAAAGCATTTACAGAAGCAAAAAGGTGAGTTAAGAGGCTATCATAGTAATTTAGGTAAGAGAAGATGGTGACTTAGGTGGGGGTGATACAGTGATGATGACGAGAGCTGTTTGATTCTTGATATGTTGTAAAGGTGAACGTACGCGGTTTGCCTGGCAGGTTGGACAGGATATGTAGGAGAAAGAAAGGAGTCACCAAGTCTACAGTTTCTGACCTAACTGAGTAAAAGGACTGTATTGCCGACAACTGAGACAGATAGGTTACAGGTTAAGAACATGTGGGTAGGAAGAACACTGGTTGAATCTGAGATGACTAGACATCCATGTGGTGATGTCAAGTAGGCAGCTCCACATCTAAGTCTTGGAGAGAGGTCTTGGCAGAAATCATAACACAGGTAAGATGACCAAGAGGTTGTGAGTGTAGACAGAGAAGGGCACCATAGATAATCCCTGGGGAACTCCAACACTAAGAAGTTGTGTGGAACAGGAGACATCAGGAGGATGACAGATGGAATTACTTTTATAATAGGAGATAAAAACAAATTATGAAGACAATGTATCAATGATAGTTCAAGTAAGACCATGGTTCAAGTATTTCAAGTAACATACTTTAGTGATGCAGAAGGCAGGACCAGGACCAATGGCCACTTACAGGGATAAAGTTCTTATTTCAATGAGAAAAAAAATAAACGTCAATGTCTATTCAATATTAGACCCAGCTGTTTTCTAATACAGTGAACTTCCTATTTAATCACTAGAGATATTCATAGATAAGCTGATGAGTATTACAGATCTTGTAAAAATGATTCCTGAACTGGGTAGAAGATTAGACCGTACGACCAGTGAGATACACTCCAACTAATGAGTCTATTATTTCTGCCTCACTTAACACCAGAGGAGAAATACATCTGCTTTTCCATCTGTGGGCCTTTGCAATCTAAGCAGTCTGTGTTTAGAATTATCTCAATGCCTCTTCATAAAAGAAAATGAATCATAACAATGGTTTAATGCAAAGAGGAGAGGCCTTGGAGGCAGTGTTAACGGTGTCACTAATACATTGTGTGCCTTCAGGAAATTTCCTTGAATATTTTTAAATCTTAGTCTCTTCTTCAGAACTCTCACCAGTGTTCTTGAGGGAAAACAACAGCAGTTCTCTGTGACTGATGTGGTGGGTACTCACAAACACCTTAATTTCCTAAGTGTGAGGTCCCATATTTAAAGACTTTATTATGATGTTTTAAAGTTAGTTGTTTCTCTAAACTGGAGTTTTAGGCTACACTCTTCGTTTAAGTACCATATTTACTCATAAACTAGAAGAAGCAGTATATAACTTTTTTTAATACTGATGAAATTTTCATTTGGTTTTTAAGTTCATAATAGATTTTGAGGAGTCATATTTGAGGTTAAATTTTTGTACTAGATGTTTTAAGATGTCATTTGCTTACATAATAAAAATAAAACCACAGTGTGATGAGGCAAAGACAATAAGCTGTGGATTCAGAGTGGCTGGATATGAATCCAAATTGATCCTTCCCTAATAACATGATTTTGGCAAGTCAGCTCCTCTGAGACTCAATTTCTTTTTCTATAAAATGGGAAGGATAGAATTACCAGGATTTTGAAGACAACTGAATGTGTTAAAACATGCAAATTAAAATGTATGGTACATAAAAATGGTTAATAATCTTTAGGTTTCATGATTTGCTCCTCTATTCTAGGGGAAAACATCTAAATAGAACCATTTTTTTTCTATTTTAGATGTTTTCAGTTAGCCCAAACTATTTTTTAAATATATTGCTAGAAATATAACATGTTAATAATAATTCAAAGAGTACAAAAGAGCCTGCAATAAAAAAGAACACTTCCCTTTTATTTATAGCTATCTATCTATTTATCTACCTAGCTACCTACCTACAATCTTACAGACACACAAGCATATTTGTGTGGGGGGGTATCCCTTTTATACTCAACAGGAAAAAATATATAATATTTTATACTTTCACTTAACTATACAGGTATGTGTGCACAAATATGTAATTCCAAACTAAATCAACTGCTTTCAAGTCTGTGTCCTTGTGAGTATCATTGATTTTGCAAAATTCATCCCCCAAATGTTGAACTTCAATAATCTGACCAACAGGTTATGAAGTATATTTTTCCCCATACCCTAGATACATTATTGGTTATAATCAAACTTTTTTACCTGTCAGTATGATAGAGAAGAGAAGCATTTCATATTCATCTTAACTTGTGTTTTTAAGTGAAGTGAAAGTGTTTTTTTTTCCTATTTGCTTTCCACTGTGCAAGTGTGAAACCTGTCTGTCGATACCACTGGCTTCTTGTTTAATTAAAAAGGAATTGAGTTGATTACATATTAAAAAAGTGAACTTTCTGTCATGTGTTTCAAGTATTTCTCAAATAGTCACAACAGTTTGGCACATCTACTGCCTCCGGATTTTGGCAATCGTCATCATTCTCACCAGTGCTGAAGTTTCCGTTTTATGGTATAAAATCTTTTAATAAATGATGACTTTAAATTTCTCCATCTTTCTTAGAAATGCTTTGCCTAAATTAAGTATTATAACATATTAATAAATTTCCCATAAATTATTCTAGCACTTTTCCTTTTTTGCATTTAATCTCAGGCCCAGTTTAGATTTATGCTAGTGTAAAGGATGAGTCAGGAATTTAGTCTTCCTTTACTTTGGCCCTCAGATGCCTCATGAGTTATCTGTCCAACACTTATTGAATAAATGATTAATTCACATGAATGTAAGTATATACTTATTATATATGTCCATGTTTATTTTATGAAGAGTGGAAAATTGATTTAATTGAATTCCTGATTTGACCTTAATATTCAGTAAATTTTAAACAATATTTTTAGATGTCTTGAATCCTTGAAGTAAACAACATTTGAGTATAGTTTATTTGCTTGTAGTGTGCTATTGAAATACATTTGGTAATATTTTGTAACATAATTTTATTGTGGTAAAATATATATAACATGATATTTACCATTTTAGTTGTTTTTATATATGTAATTCAGTGTCATTAAGTATATTCACAATGTCATCCAGCCATTAGCACATCTATTTCCAGAACCTTTTCATCATCCCAAACAGAAAGTCTATACTGATAAACAATAATTCTCTATTCCTCCCTCTCCAAAGTCCCTGGTAACCGCTGATTCATTTTCTGTGTTTATGAACTTGCCTGTTCTAAGTACCTGATATAAGAGGAATAATACAATGTTTGACCTTTTGTGTCTGGTTTATTTTACTTAGCACAATGTTTTTACTGTTCATCCATGTCATAGTATGTATCTGAGTCACATTGCTCTTTAAGGAGGAATAATATTCCATTGCACCTACATAGCACATTTTGTTTATCAATTCATCTGTTGAGGGTATTTGGGTTGTTTCCACCTTTTGGCTATTGTTAAAAATGGTACAGTGAACGCTAGTGTACATTTTGTAATATTTTAAAGGTTTGGCATTGATAGTCATAGTAAGAGCTTTGCAGTGTTTAATTTGGGTGATATTCTTCTGAAACATACATATTTTTAAGAAAATTACTTATAAAATGATAGAAATAGAAATATTACACAAATTTCTTTTAAACATTAAAAAAATAACACGTAACATTTATTCACAACTTTTCTATGTGGATTTAAATTTCTTTCAAAAAGTTGGTTGTAGTCAGCTCATAAATTAGTAATCCAAGTAGCGGAATCCGAGAGGATGTGCATTGACTTTTATTTCCTATATCTTTTCTAGAGTTTGTTTTTCTGTTAATCTCAAGACTGAGTTATAAGTACTTGAATTTATACAGAATTCACTTGCCTCTACATGTTAATAAGTACTTCAAAGTCAACAATATATAAATCCAAACAATCGGTAATGTAGTGTCTCTTGATTTTGAAAGTGATCTTTCTTCTCTAGTCTCTTTAAAATCTGTTTCAAAGCCACTTCTACTGAAACATCAAAATAAATGAAAGAGGAGACATCTGTGCTCTAACTGGTGCAGAGAAACTTACTGAAGGGTCACCAAATTAAACAAACTAACAAATGAAGAAACAAGAAAATACAGAATGGCAAGATTATAGACAGGGATGTGAGGTGGCTCTCAAGGGACCCTTGAGTAAAGATATAGGTTTGGACACATTTCAACAGGCATTTGCAATTTAATCATCCTTTTGAAGTAGTTTTTAGCTTTCCAGTTGAAGATAAAGGTGAAACTACCTGACAGAATTAAAACAAACCAACAAACAAATAAAACAGGTTAAAACAGACTGAAGATCCTCTAAAAAGTCTAGACATAGAAAAGGACAGATTATTTCAGGAAGTATGAGGACATATTTTGTGAGGAGGTGTTGAGCCCATAAAAAAAAAAAAAGGAGGCTGTGAAGAGAAGCATATGCTAAGTCAGAATCAGAAACTCATGGGTCAATATGAGAGAGAGGCAAAAAAACGTAAATTCACACTGGAAAAATAAATACCTGGGAGGAACATTAATAACAAGAAAGGCATCAGAAAAGACAATTACTAGACATAATATCATTGCAAATTTCTAAATTTTGCTCGAAAACAGGGTTATTTCCAGTTTCATTCTACTAGAGAGAATGTAGTCTATAAGTACTTTGGAATTGTTTTTTTCTGATAGGAAATATGAATCTGAGTGTCATTATGTTCTCAATTAAAATTTAAATTCATAGGTGAGTGACTAGGAAGCTGATATGAATAAAACTGAAATCATAAATCTCACCAAATCCTTTCTTCCATTTCCTTTAGAAAATTAAAAAGTGATACTATGCAAAGGTCTCTGTCTGGTAAAAAAAAAATAGGCTTAAGATGTAAACTATAGGGTGACTTTTGGATAACCACATTGCTTACAAAAATAGAGAAGTGTTTCCACCTCTGGTTAGAAACAGTTTTGAAATGTAGCCATACTTTTCCACAGTTAATATCCCTGGTCTCTATTAACTATCCTGAAATGATCTGATAATTACTTCTAAAGTTAGAAATAAAAACCTCATCAAGGATTTGGATTTGGGTTTTCCTCCTTCAAAGTATAAAGAAGGAAACAAGCTCTGTGGGATGAAAGGCTTGGCTGTGGAGAGCACTTCCAACCAGGAATGGGAGGCAGCCCAGCCCCTCTCCCTGGGGCTGAGCAGAGTAAGATAAAATATAGAGCAAGTGTGGTGCTTTTGAATATATTTTAGAGCTTTAATTTTCTGCATTAATCTACATAAGGAATTGATTTGCAAAGCAACACAGGGAACATGGCTGTATTTGGTCTTAAAAGGGGCCAAATTTGGGGCTGATTTATACTCCTGGCAACCTACTACTTAAAAAAGTTGGCAGTAACTCAAGGAGAGAAATAAAAAGTGAGCCTTGGGGCAAATTTAATTTAGAAAAGTTCTGATGTATTTCAGAGGATTCTGAAGGCAACATCAAAAGATATTTTTAAAAGGCATCAAGAGGCTGAACTGCCCAGGTGGACCAGTAAGCACAGTAGCAAGCAGCCAGTAGGTTCCCCCAGCCAGTACACCTTCCTGTGCTCTACTGTCCTCCCAACTTTCCCACCTTTGTCACAGGCACTCTTTTTGCATCTAGCAGTAATAAAACATAACACAGCTCCAGCCATTTAGGTCTATCTTTGTTTCTTAGGTTTCATAAGGTACTTGTTTATTGAGGACCAAGAATTTATAGAATTTTTCTCATTCTTCCAAGGATGAATGTTGTCTTCATTAATATCAAATATATACCCCAAGCTATGGTATACTCCTTTATGGTATAAAGGTATGTAATACCTTTGTGCTGAATCATAACCAACACTAAAACATAATGCAATCTTTGGAGACCTCAAATAGCAATTAAACTCAATACCCACATTTTCAATACTACAAATGACTTGATATAAGCAGCCATGGCCAAATTTACATGTGAAATTTTGCAGACAAAAACAAGGAGTTTATGACCATTGTTTTCCAGATAAAGACTGTAAAATTATTTAGATTATAATAGGCATCCCAGTTAGTGACATTAAAATTTTAAAAATAAATGTATACTGACTATAAAACATACTCTGTATGGATTTAGGAAAAAAGGGCTAATGCTAAGGGCAGTGCACTTTCTGGGTGATTATAAAGGAGCATACTAACACATGTTGCCTCCGTGGACACTTGATTATTAGGAAATAATTGTTCTGAATGCAAACAATAGATGTACGAGGCCTATTTCTTTACTAATCTTGTTAAAGGCAAAAACAAGAAATCAAGTAAGAAAACTATTAAACTAATTTAATGATTTAAACAATTAAAATAATAATGTAGCATATTTTCCCCAAATTAAGTGATTATCCATAAAGCAACAAAGCTCCATAAATCATTTTTAATGTAATATAAGACCATTCTTATAGTGTCCCTAATTTTAAGCCTTAAACTTCTTTCAATTCTGTGTATTACTCAATTGACAGCAAATTAACTTGAAATTGGAGACTAACTGAAACAAAAGTCTATTCAAAAAGGTCATGTAGTAAAGTCAGGAGAAGGTCATTCCCTCAAGAATTCCCACAGTTATTTACCGCCCTTTGTTGGAAAGGACTGTGTCCCACCACATTAATTACCAGTTCCCACAGAGAGCAGGCATCAAGAGGAGAGATGGCTCTGAGAGAAGCTGTGAGAAGCAGGTCTTTTCCCAATGTACCCCCTGAAGGATAAATCACTTTTTATTATAAAAGACTGAACTTCAAATCCATAAATACTGTTGTGCTCTGCTCAACAGTTCACAGTATCACACCACACCACATATTTTACAGCCCGCAAATGTGTATCAACTATAGTTCAAATTTAGTGATCAACTCCACTGATATTTTTGTGAGAAGCAGGCAAAAATCACTCAGTAGGAGAGAATAACCATTTTTGAAATAAAATATGGTTTTCAAAAGGTTTATTTTAATTTTATTGTTATAAAAATAAAAACAAATGCAAGTCAACTTAACAGGTGATTCTGTTTTGTTTCTCAGCACTCTTTTTCTGTAAAGAACTCTAAGAATTCTCCTATGTGTGATAATTAGATGTATGAAATGCACATCCTTTTAAAAACTAAAGTGGTTTGACATTCTATTTATTGATTAAAAAAGGTAAATTTTCTAAGCATAAAGTGTAATTTGAAAACATTACAGAAAACTATTAATTATTAGGACCTATCATTTTTCACATTCTTCCATATTTTACATGGAAATGTAATAGCACATATATGAGTGTTATTAGTCAGGCTAAAAATATAATGGCTCACAAAAACTGAAGGATCTAAAATAAGAGCAATCTAAGTATCTGCATCTGTATCAAAGACATGTCTTTAAGCAATTCATAATCTCCCAGTTACTGCTTCTGGAAAGTGAAAGTTTTATGCACTCTATGATTCCCAAGGTGAGTCCCAGCTTGAACATTCTATAATTCTAAAGGCACAATAATTTGCTAGTGAGATATGGTTTACTTCAATATGAATAGGCAATTTTGTTGTTCAATCATCTTCATATAAATTATAAAATTAAACCTCACAAAAATCAGATGCTACAAAATACTATTCATAGTCAATAATATTTTGATGAGGTTATGCAATGACAGATGACTTCTAGGGTTAGTGGTATAATCACACTGTAAGGTATAAAAATGTTTAATCACTATGTTGTACTCCTGAAACTAATATAACCAATATAAGATTGTATACTAACTATTCTTAAATAAAAAAATTAATTGAGCCCTTTGGCAGTGTGGCTCATGTGTTTCAGTGTCATCCCATGACTGAAAGGTTACAGGTCTGTTCCCTGGGCATGTATGACCTCCGGTCTGGGCATGTACGGGAGGCAACCAATTGATGCTTCTCTCTCCCGCCAATATATCTCTCTCTCCCTTCCTTTCTCCCTTCCTCTCTCTCTAAAAGCAATGAAAAATATGTCCTCAATGAGGATAAAAATAAATGCATAAAAATAAATTGAAAAATGTGTCAATACTCATCATTATGAATCAAAATAGACTACTGTAATATTCAGCATAAAATCACACATACTGTCTCTTGAACAGCCATCTGAACTTGAAATGCTTTCCACTACTTGACAACCTAATTTGGTCAAAGACATAAAGCTGCATTTTCTTGAGAAGCAGATACTGAGTTTGTCATGGACAGAGAATAGACGTGTTATTTTGAGAAACAGTATCAAATTATATACTATTTAAATATATGATTGAAAGAAAAAACCTTGTATTCTAGACTGTAATTGGGTAATTAATCATGTTCCTTAATAAAAGAAACATCTTTCTTAATATACAATATTTCCACTATATTTCATTATGATGTAAAAATTTTCATGTGTGTTTCTATGAACTTCCCAATTTAATATTCATAACAATGTGATCGTAAAGTAAATCTAATAAATCTAATAAAATTTAATGTGAAAATCATATCTATAGAATGCACCTTTCTTGCAATAAAGTCTAGCTAAAAACACACACACATACACAAAAATCAAAAACTTCATTTGAAAGTTAAATTTCATGGTTTGATGGGCTGCAACAGTTTTATCCCCATTTGAAATAATTATAAATACAACATTCTACTTAATTATATTTACTAAAATTTATCATATTAGAAGACAATTGGTACACTACAGTATTTATTTCTGTAATCTTTATTATTAAAATAATTACATGGTTCCTTGCTTCAGATTCACTCTTCAGAAAGTATATTACCAGCTTGAATATTGGCATCTCCATAACATTAAAAAAAATAAAAACCTCTCTTTACCCATTGGAATTTACAAATATAACTGATAAAATCATGCCACTGCATGCTCTTTTATAATCCTGATTTTGGTGATACAAACTCATATGATAAAATGTCTAGTAAAAAAGTATTTTGAAGAGAACAATATCATAATTATTTTTATGTAGCCTCCTGACTACAGAATACTGATGGTTATAATCTGAGGGTCTAAGAAAGATTACATAGCTTTCATAGCTATAATAATTCCCTACTGATTGGCTAGTGTTACATATTTAGTACTATTCTAAAGTCTACTCTGTCTTATAAGAAGAGTATATATTTTAACATAAACCAAAACATAATCAAGTAAGTGTGCATATGTGAACAAATAATGAACCATTTGCATGTTAAATAAATGATTAGAATATCTACTTATGCTTCCCACATTCACAGAACAAAAATGCTATTGCCTTCAGTTGAAAATCTGTCATCACTGTATTTTAAAAATTTTCTTCCTCATTGTCAATACCACATATTTGTGCATACTTGTATAATGAAACTTTAAATATTTTATTAAAATCAATGAATAAAATATGCGATCTTATTTTTATCATTTTTTTCTGAATTCTATGAGAGCAAAGCATATTATGCAGTACCTTTGGATACTGTTTCACAGGAATCAATACTCTTTCCGAGAGCTTTATGTTTTTGTTGCTGATGACATCAAGATATTTCTTTTCTTCATCTTCCTTTTTTCCATCAGAACCTTGAAATTTTTCAATTTCTGAAAAATACCACAAGAAAAAAACAACAAGTGAAATGGAAAGTAATTGTAAACCTGCTGATTGTTCTTACTTCCCTTCTTAAGATTTTGAAGAATCTTGATAAAAGGACTGAAACAGCACCTTGTTAATAGCCACATGAATGCTGCCACTGATATAAGATGACCTCTGTCAATTCAAATTAAAAAGTGGTAACTGAAGATGTGACTGTCTTCTGTGAAACAAATGATGCATTTAATTAACTTTAACTTCTTCAGACAACATATAAGGAAGAATCATGTCCTTTAACTATTTAAAATATCTAAGCAAACATAACTCCTAGGAGTAATGAATATAGAATGAAATATACTTTAAGGTTATATGTTATATTTTTAATCAGAATTATTCCTAAGAAAAAATAACTAAAAATAGTAATCATCCATTATCTAAGATAGGATAGTAAAGATAAATAGCATATTATATATATTCTAACCAAACTTAAAGGCAATTAAAAAGGGGGTCACATAAAAGTTATATAAAGGATTAAATACGTAAATGCTATCATTCACATCCATCAATATAAAATTATCTCTCTGCATGTTTAAGAGGAATTACTAATTTTGCCCTATGAGAATGTTCTCAAAATGGGTATTTTTGAACAAATGTATACTATTATTGTTTTTAAAATTAATTTAGTCTGCCAAGACTTTCAAACCTCTAATATAAGTATGGTATATGAGAACAGAAATGTGTCTGTTTTTATGGAATCTATGTTCTGGCAGGAAATATGAACAATTAGAAACTGAATATACATACATATTCATATTTACGTGTGGAGGTAAAAAATAAATACAATACAGCTATTAAAAATATAAAGGAAAGTTGTATAAAGGAGTGGGACTATTACTTTTAGATTTATGGGGTGATATGTGAATAGAAACCTGAATAATGAGAAAGACAAAGTCATGAGAGATTGAGAAATCAAGCTTTACAGTCTGATGGGGAAACGGCTCGATTTGCCCGAGGTTTGATAGGTGGTTAACAGGACAGATTGTGTAAGACCCTATAGGCAAGTGAGATTTTCTTTTTGCTGTGAACGTAATGGGAAGCCATGGGGTGGTTTTGGTGCAGGGGGTAGGAAGTCACATTTGATTTTTATTTGTAAAGATAACACCAGATATAACATGCAAAACCAATCATAGCAGAGGGCAAGCAAACAAGGAAGCCAACTTGTATTCGTCTAGCTGGGAAATGATGCTGACTTGGTCTAATGAGGTAGAGATGCAGCAGTGAAAAGGATGTGTGTAGCTAAAGTCACTTCATGCAATTCACTATGTAAAATCAATGTTTTAAAGAAATCTTGGAAAATTAATTTCCCTTATTTCTTTTGTGTGTATTGGGTAGTTATTATCACCATAAGATAACCTATAAACATTTCTTTTCTCCTTGCTCTTGCCCAATTGTACTATTTCAAAGCGCTTCCTAAAATAAGATATGAAGGTTTCAGTTTTTATTTTATTTGGTTTTGTTAGAGGTGAAACACATTCCTGTTTCTATTATTTTGGAGCCAAAAAGTGATGATAGTTACTAGATACGGAAATTATTAATTCATATTAATTTATATTGCATTTTTTTTTATTTTTTATTTTATTTTCAAGTTTTTGTTGTTCAATTGCAGTTGGTCCCATTTTTCCCTTTTTTAACAATTATTTTTTAAAGGTCTGGCTACTTTTGTTAGGAGAAATATGACATTGCATCTAACAGCTTTGTTCCTTGTTATTTTTAACTGGCATCTCTCCCAAAATGATTTCACAGAGCATACATAAGATCCCTGTAACATTCCATGTAGTAATCTTACAGCACATTATTTATTTGGTCTATGTGAAATTTAAAAAAAAAAAAGACTTTTTGAAGTAAGATTACGTTGCCTACCAGATAATGTGTGAATGAATGCGACATGGTTTGTATAAAGTCATTTACAATCACTTTTTTCAGTTATATGCTATAATCTTCCTAAAGACAATTATCTTAAACTGAGCTGTCCGAAAAGAAGTTATTTGTAATATGTCTACAATTTCTACTTACTAGAATGGCATAAGGTTCTTACTTTTGTACTCCAGAGCAATTATAAGTGACTTTGACTGTCTTTTTAAACCAAAAAAAACACTCTCTATTTAACACTTTCAATCCATTATAGAATCATTACATACAGAACCCAGACAACTACAAAGAGCAATATCCATTAGATCCTCTGATACTGACAATAAACTTGTGATCACAGCCGTTTGGGTACATGCACCTGCACAATACTGTGCCTCGTAGCTTGCTGAGGTAAGTGCAACATAGGATACACTGAAGAAGCTGACTCAATTCCCAATCTATCAAATGTACGGTTTCCCCCTTGTCACTCTTTCATAAAAATAAATTGAATTTGTCTGATGTTATTTGCTCTCCACAAAACTACAACCTTAGACATTTTTAGATGGTTTCAATTTGATCCACTGATGACAAATTTCAATAACTTTTTCATCAAGAAATAGAGTTGAATGAAATATCATTTTCACTGCTTTTAATGTTCATTTCTATGCTTTCATTTAAAATTTTTTGATATTTCTTATGCCCTTCTAATACTTTTAGGGAGTTATCTTGTCTTCCCTTACATATTTACATGACTAATAGCTCAGTAATTGCATTCATCAATGACACAGTCACAGAACAGTACATACTTGCCTAGCGTTAAAATCAGAGAAGACAACATATACAACATATACCTTCACTTTTTGAATGTTTATGGTACAGTAATTCTTTTTTCATTTCATAATTAATGCATGCTCCTTGTGGAACATTTAGACAATATAGATATCCATTAAAATGAAAAGGCACCCATTATCATCCAGCAATAACTGAATAGTTTTGTGTAGCGGTGTTAAATCATTTTTTATACTTTACAAATTCATTTAAATTTGGCTGCTATAATATTGGGAAACCATATTCAATATATTAATGCAGGATGATTTTTTTGGAAAAAATGTTAAACTACACAGATTTTACTAGACAGGCACTTTTACAAATTAAGACACAGAGTCCCTCATGGATTTTGGTATTTTCTGTTCCCTTTTCACTGTTGGTAGGTTAATGTATATATTTATTCGATAATTTATGTTCACGTTCATTGGCATTTCAGTGGTTATCACAGTAGTATTAGGATTATGAGGAAACTACAACAGAGGCAACCTTTGGCCATGCTGGTCATTGACCTGGTACCACTTCACCCACTGGTTTAAGTCAGATGGAAGCCATGTAAGAAGGTATTTTTTTGTTGTGGTAAAAACATAACATTATTTATCATCTTAATTATTTTTAAGTATACAGTTTAGTAGTCTTAAGTATGTTCACATTGTTGTGCAACAGATCTCTAGAACTCTTGCCACCTTCCAAAACTGAAATTCAAGAGCCATTAAAAACTCATTTTGCCTCTCTGTCCTCCAGGTCTTGCTAACCACTTTTTTCATTTTCTGTTCCTACAATTTTAAGCACTTCAGATACTTCATATGAGTGAAATATAACAGTATTTGTTCTTTTGTGACTGGCTTATTTCACTTAGCATAATGTCCTCAAGGTTCATCCATGTTGTAGCATATGATAGAATTTCCTCCTTCTAAAGATCTGTATAATGTTCCATTGCATATATATACCACATTTTCTTTACTTATTCGTCTGCCAATGAACATTTGGTTTGCTTCCATTTCTTGGCTATTGTAAGTAATGCTTCAGTGAACATCAGTGTGCATTTATCTCTTCAGGATCCTGCTTTAAATTATTTGGATATATATGCAGAAATGGATTGCTGGGTCATATGGTGATTACAATTTCTATTTCTTGAGGAATCTCCAAACTATTTTTCAAATAACTATAAATTTTTGGTCAGGGCTTGTGACTATTACATGAAAAGGCTTTATATTCCCTGTTGTTGGGCAAAGTTAAATAAAAATCAGTAATTTTTATTTTTTACCCATTCAGAATCCATCTTGAAATGAAAAAGGTGCGTGAGTGAGCATGGATGGACCTGGAGGGCATTATGCTAAGTGAAATAAGCCAGTCAGAGAAAGACAAATGCCATATGATCAAACTCATACATGGTGGCTCTAATGAAGAAAATAAACTTATGGACAAAATAGTGACAGACTCTAAGAGAACAGGTTGCCAGTTGCCAGGGGGACAAGCTGGGTGGGGAAGGCGAGGAGGAATTGAGCAAAAAAGCAAACAAACAAAAAAGAGAAAAAACTCCTGGACACAGACAACAGTGTGGTGCTTATGGGAGGTAGTGGGGGTGGATGGAGGTGGAAGAGGGTATGGGGGGATAAATGGTGATAGATGACGACTTGATTTGGGTGGTGAACACAGAATGTAATAAGAAGATATGCTGTAGAACTGTGTACCTGAAACCTGTATAATTTTGTACCAGCCAAATAGATTCAATAAAAAAGAAAAAAAGAAGTGTGTGAGAATTTCTTTGGAATATGTATATAAAAGAGGAATTTTTGTTCACAAATTATGCATATACTTAATTTGACAACATTCTGCTGTTTTGTTCTACAGAATATCGTAGGCATATTCCCACAGAGCTGAAGGGTTTCTATAACTCCCATTTTCCTCCAGTTGCTTAACTTTTGACTCTCAACTAATTATCTTGTAGAAACAAGACAGAGCATCTAGGATAATAAAAGAATAAAAAACTGATATCTGAAAACATCCCCACAATCCAGGTGATCTACAAGCACCCTATAATAAAAGTGGATTTCTCTAAACAGTGAAAATAGTAGGAACCCTGCTGGGTACTAGGCGGAAAAGCAATTATGGAGAGAGCATGGATAAAAAAATCCAAAGAAGATATACAAAAGGCCAGCAGACATAGAAAACATGCTCAAGATCACTAATCATAAGAGAAATTCAAATTTCAAGCACATAATTATTCTCAAAAGGAGAAAACACCTCTAACACGGAATTTTAAACATGGTCTTTAAAAATATATATATATGCAAACGATGTATTACAGAATTGTAAGCCTGAAACCATATCACCCCAGGAAGTTCAATAAAAAAAGAAGAAAAGCACATAAACCTGAGACAAGACCACACAACCTCCAATTTTGAGGGATTTTTGAAGGAGAATATGGAAACCATATAATGTATGACAGAAAACTGTAGGTACTTAGGTAACACAAGCACTCCAGGGTCTTAGAAAACAATAAATATTTGTCTTTAAAGATAAAAGTCCCTACCAAAGGAGGACAAACAACAACAACAACAACAAAAACAAACAGTTTTCCAGTTTCAAGAAAACTCCTAACAGAGTGTGAAGCAAGGACACAACCTGAGCTGAACACACTATTCTGATGGTAACCTCCCTAAAGTACAGGAAAAACTTTCTCATTTAAATATTTACTGGAGAAACAGATTGTGTTAAACCTCATACAAGTAAACTACAAGAAAACAAAAAAGAAAAATAAACTAAGTAATGTTAATATATTGGTAGAAAATGAAAACAGAAGAGAAACATATGATAACAAAGCAGAAAGGCACTAAAATATAACATTAAAATGAAGGAAAATAAAGCAATGAAACTATGAAAGTAATGATAACAGACTATATGTCAGAAATAGAAAAGTTGTATAAAAAGCAATTAAATTAGAGGAGCATGTAAACAAAGCTGTCAGAATACAAGAATGAAATAGAATGTATTTCATAAATGAAGAACAAACTAGAAGTAAATCAAGACTAAACATGCAACAGAACAGAAATAGAAACAGAGGGAAGAATTGAGAACTATTATAAAACCAGATAGTTAAAAAGTTTTGAGAAAAATATAGAAAACAAGCAAAAATGGACCAAGATATGCACAACTGGAGTTCTCAGAATATGAAAACTAAAAAAAAAAAACCAAAAAAACTGAAAAAAACATTAAAAATTATAATTTTAAAAAACTCATTAAAGAATCATATGATACTATAACATGAACTGAGAAACATGATTAGCTAATGTTCTGATCTAGGGAGAGGGAGAGCAAGGATGAGAGGAAAGATAAGAGGTGGGTGATGGTGGGGAGAGAGGGTGACTAATTTTGAGATAGATCAGTGCAAACAATAAAACAAGATTCAATACGCTAGAAGTAACGAGCACAAAATAATTAGTTCCAGACAGTGGTGAAAACCCAGGCTGTAGAAGATGAGTTGCACATGTCTGCCTTGTTTTCACAACTGGAAATATGGAAAAGACCTCTTGGTTTGCTGTGATGATTAAATAAGTTAACATAAGTAAGGTGATGAGAAAAGTGGCAAAACCATTGTTTTTTATTATTATTCTCAGTATTAAAATATTAAACTTCAAAGGGCCAAGTAACTTTTGAACTAGGGTCATAAGGCAAAATGTCACTGAAGAGGAAGCCAGAAACTGAACCCTAGCTTAAGAAAGCATTAGAGGAACAGGGAATGTGATTGGACTGAGGAATCATACTATACGATGCTTATATAACAAGAATGTGTCATCACTCTGCTAATAATTTCCAAAAATAGTTTTAATACCTGCCCTATATTTGTAATTTAGTATATTCTATAATCTATAGCATACATTAGTGTCAAGTAGTTTAAAGTTTGATTTAAACTCATTCTAAAAATAGGAGTAAAATTTCAGTGAAAGGGATTCTATTTGAACGTGAGAATTTATACCTATATCTGCCATTTATCTGTAGCTTAGTATACTCTATATCCACAAGTAAAAATCTGTGTCCAATAATGTCAAATATTTCTACCTATATCTACCCTGTTTGTTATTCAGTATGTTCCCTAACCCCAAGTATAAATTAGTGTAAAATGATTTATAGTTTGCATTAAACTCATTCTAAAAATGAGTAAAATTTCAGTGAAAGGGATTCTATTCAAATATATGAATCGATACATCCATATTCAAGTTATTTTCCTAGCACATGTGATTTTCTCTGCAATCATAGTTCATACTTCCTAAATTAGGTGTGTGGAGTAGCAGTGGCCTCCCACACTCTTCTCCCTAGTATTTTTCTAACTTCCAGGATACAGTTAGCTTAAGATTTAGAATCATTAATAGCTATAAAATTGATATATTAGGCTGTATCTGTATATTAATGGTTTATACAAGTTATTTTATTGTGCTTACATTTATTTTTGCAATTCACAAATACAGAGACTCATATTTTTAAGTATAGATGAAATATATTTACATATACACAAACAGAAAAAAATATCACAATTATCAAGATCCATGGGAAAATTGAGTTTTTAACGTGGTTATCTTAAAATAAAATTTACATATTTTAAGTAATCATTCTGAAATACTTATTTGCATGATCCAGGGACTATATGATGTATGTCAGTTATTCTATCATGCTAATCAATAAGAGTAATGACTTTATTCTTTCAGTAATTCAATAAATATTACTGAATTAGAGTCTGCTTCATGTGTAAAGGATTAAATACATAACAGAAATAGTTAAAAAGGGAAAAAGGAGGAAAACTAAGTTTATGTGACTGAGGTTAAGAGTCGCCAGTAACCAGACTTAGGATGAACTTTGAAGGTAAGACATCCTATCCTAACTATGGACAGGAAGTGAAGGGGGAGGATGAGAAGGATAGAGGACAGCCTCTAGATAAGTTGTCCTAACAGTAACGTTGATCTTGTGTGTGTTTGTGTGCATAAGTGTGTGAGTGAATGTTTAGAACATTCATTTGATCATGTTTTTAGTTTTGCAATTAATTGTTGCTCAGTTGTTTAATTTTTTGTTTGCTCTAGTCACTTTCAGTTAGCATTTACCCTGGTGGTACTATATCACCTCTATGAATACTTATTTATTTAACTACAAAATCATATAACCAAACTTGTTTGAACTAACTAATACTAAATATATTCTTAGTCAAATAAATTACAGAGTTCTTTATGTTTACTTTCTTCATGGAGAGTGAAATACACAGTCTTTCAGGCACTAATAATTCTAAAATTTTAAAAAGTAGGGACAAACTTAAAATATGGGCAAACATAACCACTAGTTCTAAAAATTTTTAACCAGTGAAGATACAGTTAATTACCAAGTAGACTTTGAAAACAGTTTCAATGCAATATAAGAGAAAAGAACATTTACTTGCAAAGTATAACTGTAAAATGTATTGAAGCAAAGAACATAGAATTAGTCCAGGAAGAAAACAAGTTATTGTCAATAAAACATAAATGACCTTTAAAAATAACAATGGGAAATGATACCAGTTGTGAGTTGTTTTGAAGTTTATGTTTATCTAAAACCAAAACTCAATACAGTTGTAAAAATTTCTTTTCATTTATGAACATTTTCAGAAGATAATATTTTTTGTAAATAAAAATCTTTTATTCATGACTATACACACACAAACACACATACATATGACTGTCAAACAACCCACCAAGTGGGCTACACTACTTTTTCTGTTTTATTGTTGACACTATTACGGATGTTCCCCATTTTTTTCTTCACTTTGAAATACAAATGATGTTCAACTGCCTGCTATTAGAACTCTTTATTTTAAGTGGAACACGAACAACTGATATTTACATAATATAATTGATCAAAGGTAATACTTCTTGTTCACCTTCAATTTATACTCTTAGTTTCTAAATAAAAAATCTTTTCTACTCTTATTTGAATATAGAATCAAACCTCTAATGATTATTGTTAATAGAAAGGGTACAACATAATAAATTTCATCTTCCTTTCTAGATCCAATATGTGAAATTCCAAAGATCAGTATACTATAATACAGTAGGATTCCAGCATTTCTAAGTCCAGAATGAACTGGCAAATATTTCATAAATACCAACTACTTGTTATGAAGCACCAACCTAACACCCACCCGTGTAGTCAACAATTCACATATAACTTAACTCCCCTAAACTTAACTATTAATAACCTAATAAAGAGGCAGAAAGCAAATAAATATGTAAATTATGATATAATTTTGGTGAGAATAAATGATTTGAAGAAAAACAAAGCAAGATAATGGCATAGAAGTTGGTGAGAAGAGTGTGATGCTTAGACAGATGTGATTAAGAAAGGCTTTTTTGAGGGTATAATACTTGACCAGAGACCTGATATAGTAAGGGGGTAAACTCATGAACATCTAGAAGAGTTTTCCAGGCTGAGGGAATAGGAAGTTCAAAGCACTGAGACTGAAAAGAATTTGGCATATTTGAGAAACTGTCGGAAGGACAGCACGGTTAGGGCGGTGTAAACATGGGAAAAAACGGTGGAAGATGATATGGAGGAGGTAGAAGGCGTAACGCCATGCATGGCCTTGTGGTCTACATGTGGATATACTAACATGTTTTACTCAACCAGCCCTACATAGACTTCCATGTTCTGAGAAACTGAGGCCTTTTGCTAATAATGATGTTAGGCAGCCACCTTGGAAACAGATGCTCCAACCTCAATGAAACCTTAGGATGGCTGCAACTTCTTCAGAAAACCTTAGCCAGAACCATCCATGTAAGCTTCTCCCAAACTCCCCACCTGCAGAAATTGTGAGAGAATAAATGTTTATTATTTTAAGTGGTTATGTTTTGAGATAATTTATTATGCAGCAATAGATAACTAATATATCATGATATAGAATTCTTATTTTGTGCTAAGTGGGATGCAAAAATTTTGAAGATTTTGCAATTTGAATCTGATTTATGTTCTCAAGAGACCATTTTGGCAGTTCTATGTAGGAGGTCCAGGGTAGAGGCAGGGAGACCAGTTGTTGAGGCAGTAACACTAGGTCAGATTGGATATGATGAAGGCAAAGGTGCTAGAGGTGGAGATCTAAAACTTGTCTGGATTATTCTGAAGGCAGGGGTTTGTGTAGAAAGGGATGGAAGTTTAAGAAAATAGAGGGACTCAACAATGACTCTCAGGTTTTTGTCTTGAGTGAGCAGGTGAAAAGTAGCACTTATATTCATGAAAATGACTAGCGGAAGAGGGAGCATGGCAGGAAAATGATGAGTTATGTTGTGCTATATTTAGGTAATGTCTAAGTAAAGATGTATAATAGGGATCTGGATAGATAATTCTAGGCTCCATGGTGAAGGTTGGGGATTCGCTTGTAAAATTTTAAGTCATCAACATGTGGTTGATACTCAAATTCATAGCTATGTTTTGGGATTGAGAGAGAGAGATTACCAAAGACTAGGCCCAGTGAACAGAAGAAAGGAAGACAAAGAAGGACGATTTAACTAATTAAGTAAGAAGGGGTAACCAGTGACAGGCAACACAACCTGAAGAATATAGATGACAAAATTCAAGTGCAGAAAATGTCTTGAGAATGGAAAAACAAAAACAAAACAAAACAAAACCCTGACTTATCCTAATGAATTTAGTAATAAAAAGTAAGTTTTGACCATTGCATTTGGCAAGATGAAGGTGCTGGCTGATCTTTCTAAGAATGATTTCAGTCACTTGTTGGAGCAGACTGATGAGAGAATAGGTGGAGAGGATGTGTATTCAGTGAGTATGAAGCTTCCCCCTTCAGCAGCAACTTTGGTTCATCACCTTCCTAAACCCCGTTCTAACTTCCTTGAGGCCTACCTGTCCTGCAGCTCCTTCAAACATTTTTCCCTTTCTTTTCAACCTAGCACCTAAATCACTTTCATTGAGGTAACCTGAACTACACTGTCAGTTGAACCCACCCACTCTCACAATCCACATGTGCCAGCCCGCATCTTTTCAGACATCAACGCAAACTTCCTTCCTGAGTTTTAATGTCTTCAACATCTTAACTCTGGCATATACATTCTAAAATTTCCATGATATATGCAACTCATACACCTCAGAGTGAATTCACGTTAACTCTAAAGCCTATCCTCTCCCTGTACTCCTTTCCACAATGTTCCTAATCACCCGAATGCAAGAACACAGATCTGAACCATTTAAACATTAGTACCCCCCAGCCCTTACTATTTCCCATGTAGTAGTCTTCAGGTTCTGTTGATCTCACCTCTGAAGCTCCCTTCAAATCCAGCTTCTCCACCTCAGGTGCTAGGCCGCTACTCCCTCCCTTTGCCATCATTTTCACCTATGGCAGGAGCCTTTCAAATAGTTTGCCAGAAGACATGTATGACTTCTCTTTCACATTCAAGCTGTCTTTGTAAAACACATATTTGAGCACCACACATTTCCCTTTGCTATTGGAATGTGCTGTTTGTATTCGGTTTATTCCCTGGCTATATATACTGAGTATTCAGGTTTTCTTTGTTGAATAAATGAATGTCACTGCTCTGACATTTACCTGCTTCTCATTGCCTGAAAGTGAAATTCTTAATTTTTTCCTGCCACTAAAAATTGATCAACTATTTCATTGTCTCTTGTCACATTCTATTTTATTTCTTGACATCCTGAGGAAAACACTGCATTCTGTCCTCACGCATGCCCTGAGCAAACCATGTGCTTTCAAAGCCCCCAGGCTTATGCTTGTGACCTTTCCTCCTTCCTCTGACCACTGAAGCACTACTCTTTCTTTAATGCAGGCCCAGCTTGCTTGCATGATTACCCCGTCCCAGCGCTCCCTTAGCACTCTGTACTTTTAAAATACAGCACTTTCATCACCTTGTAATGTGCTGCGTACCAGTGTCTTCCCATTACACTGTGACTTCTTTGAGGTCAGAGACCACATCATATTTGTTATTTTTTTACTCCAAACACTCATTACAATGGACAGCTTCTAAGTATAAACTTACAACCCGGCCTACTCATCAGACTGTCTGTCTAAAAAAGTCTTTCTAAAAGATTGTCTCTTGGTTTTTAATAATATAACAACAACAACAACAACAACAACTTCATAGAATATATGTGACTTTCAATACAATGATTTTTAGATTGTTGTTTACATGGGAAAACATACACTCATTTCCATAAGACAAAAAACCACATTTTTAAAATTCATATTTATTTCCACAAAAGGCAATACAATATATTTATAATCTAAAGTGGTTTTATTATCATGTGCATGTTTTGAAAAGCCTAAAGAAAATGGGAGTGACCTCTAAATGAGGCGGTAAGCATTCAAAACAACTTTAAAAAAAAAAAAGACCTTATTGTTTAGTGATTTTTTTAGCATTTTGCAACCAAATAAATTTTATTACTTATATGTTGCTGTTTAACTGTGATTTTAGGAAATTGGTTGAAGCTTTTCAGTTGACATGTAATACATTATAATTGTTTCATGGAAAAATGTTGAAAAATAAGTATCAGTATTTTATTCAATATATTTGATTTTTAAAAATGAATTACTGATATTAAGCAGGAGCAGCCTGTAGTCATTTCTAACTTATTTTTTATTTTCTCATACTCATATTCAACTATATTTATTTCCAAAGCATGAACAGAACATGTCCTATATCTATGGGGAAAAATGAGAGATTTTACTTTTGTCAAAGATATCTTGAGATAGCTTAATAAAAAGAAACCAAAATTTAAAATCAGCAGTGGCTCAAGCTTCATTGGCTAGGTTCAAATTAAAAGATCTTTTTTGAGTCTACATTTGCTGTGATAATTATCTAAATCAGCATTTGTTCCCCATTTAGACTAATTTTACAGAAATACTGTGCCGAGATGTGCTTGAACTTGTGTTATTTTCAAGATGTTCAAAAGCCTAATTGCATTAGGCATTCCTTGTGTTTAAAAATCAATTTTCTGGAATTGAATAAAGGTGAGCTATTATTCACTGGAGATAACAATTCCTAATATGTCAATAGCAGAAGTATTTAAATGGAACTAAGCATGACCTCCTTCACATTCATAATGCTCCAGGGCATTCTTTCCTCATTCAATCCTTTCATTCACTCAGCAAATGTTGTGGAGAGTGTCACTGTGTATAAGTCATTGGGAGGAAGAACAAAAATAAGTAACACACTATCTTCAATTGCTCTTTATCTAGTAACCAATAATTGCAAATATCACATGAAATAGTCCTTATTTTATTGTGTTCATGCCATTCCTAATTTCTTATCTGTATATTTTGATAAGCCAAACATCAAAGCTAATTTGAGAAGTTAACTATTTTCAGCATTTACAAACTGCATAAATATAAATTGAAAGCCCACCTTCCTTAGCGTCAGTGTTCTTGCTGAATATAATATATAAAGAATATCCAAGTATGAAAATAATATGTACATAGAAAGACTAACGAGATCCCATGCATATGTGTATGAATATGTCCTTCTACCTTATTGGGTTGCTTTGAAAATTAGAATATAATTTATGAGCTTGGTATCTGTGGTGATTTTTAGGCTTTATCAACCTTTTCCCTTTACCCCAATCATCTTTAAGCAACCCTGGAAAGCTTCTATAATGAATCAAGGTCAAACAATCAGGGGCCATATTAGAAAATAAATTTTCCGTGAGAGTTAGAGATGATGTTTCTAGCCTCTTTGATCCACTCGACTTTCCATTTCACCTTCCTATTTCTCTTTTTAGTTATTTCCATGCAAATGATATGAAAAAATAGACTGGCCTCATTTTATGAATGGGCTTCTAACCACTGTGGACCCTGAAAAAGAAAATGCCTACAAAGAAGTGTTCCTGCTGGTTAACTGAGCTCTAATTAAAAAGAAACAAACAAACAACAACAACAAAACACACACACACACAATAACAAAACAGAGCATAGCAGCCATGTCTACACAGGGACCTCTTACCCATGCCACACTTCAGGGAGAAGCCTATGCTAATCTGCCTGCCTCCTGCTCTGAACTGCTTTCCTGCACCGTTTCTGTCATCTCAGCAAGCTCTCACAAAAGAGACCTCGGAACCCTATTTCAACCAATAAGCGTGAGGCTTTCTCTGCCCAATCAAAACTGTGCAGCTTTATCCCCACCAGCATCTTCACTGATCAATCACAGCAGCTCCATTCTGCTCAATCAGCACAGTGTCTGTTGAACCGATCAAACTGTGAGGATTTGGAGTCTTCATTTGCATGAGGACAAACCAATCAAGGACTAGGGATGGTGACTTCCAACTGTGTAAGCCAACTCCCCTCTGGCTCAGAGAGCACACTTTCCCTTTCCATGGAAGACTGAAGACTAAAGACTGTGTTTCCTCAGCAGGAGATGAAACACCAAAGGTGACACCAAAGACGTCGCACCGAGCCAAAGCAGAGAACAGGCAGAGCAGAGCAGAACAGGGCAGAGCTGCCTAGCCTGAACGGAGCCTGGCCCCAGGGCCACCTTGCCCCAGGGCCACCTCACCCTAGGGCCACCTCGCTCCAGGTTCTACTAATATGCGTGCTGCCTTGGTGCTTCATAACTGAGCTGTAACACTATTGAGCTATTCCACAGTCGTGCTGTATTCACAGCCATGCTGCATTACAGCTGAGCTGCTCGTACCACACCCCAAACTGGAGATCAATATTGGTGTTTTGATGCCAACAACCATCAGTTGACACCACCATGAGGTGGTCCTGGAAAAAATGCATACTAAGCACTTGTCTTTGGTTGGTCTATTTTAGATGTGGGGGGATATGTTTTATTCTTTGAATCAGTCTTCCTCTGCCTCTCTTCATCAACAAAGCAGTAAACCCTCGAATGAATTCAAGCCCTGGCTCTAAGGGGAAGGGGCCAATGTCTGGTTGCCACTCAGTCTGATTGTAATCTCAAGTTAGGTTTGGAGGTAAAAAGGATCCACAGGTCTCACAAATGGCATAGCTTATCATACAATAAACTAGAAAGTATATTGTGCTAAGTAAGCCCCAAGAAACAATCTCCTTTCATCCCTCACTCAGGAACATGAAGAGGGAATAGGTGGCAAACTGTGGACTTGGAAATTTGGATCTTGAGATCTCTATCTCCTAAATAAAGACACAACTGTACCAGCCATTTAGGAGGAACCCAATAAGGTGTAACTGTTTGTTATATTCTTTCTAATTTATCACTTGTTTTGTACTCTGCTTGCCACACTGTCACAGACACTTTCCATTTTTAAAGATACAAAGACATAAATAAGAGTTGAAAAGTTTCTAACTTCTCTGTCATGTTATTAATTTTGACAACTTCTTAGCACATGAAGTCTATTTTCATTACTATTTCCATGCCGAACAAAGGCAGCTAAAATATACTATTATCAAATATACATAATCATAAACTAGGAATCACATGATGTACCACTGCTTTATTACTTGACCTATGCAAGTCCCACCTGCACATTTACTTCTAAGTTTCGTTACCGGTAAAGGACCATTTTTTTCCTTAATGAATTTGAAGAGCCTTCCAATTCTGGTATGAGTTAAGTCTAAGTCTATAATGCAAAAATAGAATGTGATGCCTACAAGGGTAGACAGGGTCAACAGAGTTTATAACTGTACAGTGTATTTGACATGAACTTGCTTGGAGTTGTTTGTTCTTTTTGTGACTTTGTCTCTTTTCCAGTTTTAATTTTCACTTTCCTATAGCTTGGATTCTATATCATAATCATTAAGAGCTTGGTCTCTTAACTCATAACAGGAGTTAAGTAACCACTCTATGCCCTATGTCCTCATCAATCAAATAGAGATCACATTATATACTTCATACTTTCATCTTGGGGGTAAATGGTAATAATAACTAAATTGCTTAGAATACTACTTGATACACCATTGTTGCTGCTAATATTATTCTTCTAGTACATGACTTTATCCGTAGGAGAAAACACCCATCTCATAAACAGTCCTAAATGGGAGACTTATCAGAACTATAGTTAGAGCCAGCAGGACGAGAGGCAGCCTAAGGCACTCCATCCTCCGTAGTATTTACTTATGTTACTGGTTCACAGATATAAGGACACTGTTCAGATAAATTTTTTTATCTTTATTGCTGAATCTCAGCTGTAGTAAAATATGAGATATTCCAGAATCAAAACAATCTATTAAAAAAAAGTTATTTTGTATTTATATGACAAGATAGTTGAGCTAGATGGGATTCCTTGAGTTGCATTTTTGGGAAGCTTTATGTGTGTGTATGTGTTTATGTATGTGTATTTTGAAAATAACAGTTTCATTGATATAATTCACACATCACAAAATGAACCCTTTTAAAGTTACAATTAGGTGTTTTTTAAAAAAAAAAAAACACCTATTGACAGAGCTTTGCAACCATCACCACTAATTTTAAAACATTCTCTTTACTGAAAATATTAACTCCCCTCGCCGCAGCCCATGAAAACCACTACTCTACTCTATATCTACAGACTTGCCTATTCTGAACTTTCATATAAATGGAATTACACAATGTGTAGTCTGTTTTGTCTGGACTCTTTCACTTGGCATAATGTTTAAGGCTTATTTGTGTTGCAGTATGTACTGGAACTTTATTCCTTCTTATGGCCAAGTAATATTCCACTGCATGGATAGATCTCATCTTGTTTATCCATTCATTATTTGATTGGCATTTGGGTTGTTTCTAGTTTTTCAATAAAATAGATAAGGCTGTTTTAAGCATCTGTGTATAAGTTTCTGTGTACGTACATTTCCAGTTCTCTTGGATAAAATCTTAGAAGTGGTATTACAAAGCCACAGAGTAGCGTTATGCTTAACTTTTGAGGAATCACCTCAAAGCCTTCCAAAGTTACCATACATCCCACCACTAATGTATCAGAGTTCCAATACATCCACATCTTCACTGACACTTATTACTGTCTATCCTTATTTTAGCCATTGTAGGTATATACAGTTACATCTAATTATGGATTTGATTTGCATTTTTAATAACTAATAATGCTGAGCATCTTTTAATGTGATTACTAGGAATTTTCATATATTCTGTGGAGAAATATCTACTGAAATCTGTTGCCCATTTTTAACTGGGTTATCTTTTTATTACTGAGTTGTAAAGGTTCTTTACATTCTTACATACAAGTCCCTTATCAGAAGAGTAATTTGCAAATATTTTCCTATTCTGTGTGTTTCCTCTAAGTTTTTAATTTTAAAAAATATAATGTATTGATTATGCTATTATAGTTGTCCCGATTTTTCTTCCTCTGCCCCTCTCTGCCTGGTACCCCATTCCTTCCAGCAATCCTCCCCCCCTTAGTTCAAGTCCATGGTTCATGCATATAAATTCTTTAGGTTTTCCATTTCCTATACTGTTCTTAACTTCCACATGTCTATTTTGTACCTACCAAGTGTACTTCTTATTCCCTACACCTTTTCCCCTACTCTTCCTCTTCCCCCATCACAACTAGTAACCCTTCAAATGATCCCTCTCTAATTCTGTCTTTGTTTTGCTTGTTTGCTTTGTTTGTTTTTTCAGATTCAATTGTTGATAGTTTTTTACTGCCATTTTAATGTTCATCATTTTGATCTTCTTTTTCTTATATAGTTCCCTTTAACATTTCATGTAATAATGGTTTGGTGATGAACTCCTTTAGCTTTCCCTTGTCTGGGAAGCACTTTATCTGCCCTTCAATTCTAAATGATAGCTTTGCTGGATAGAGTAATAATCTACTTGGAGGTCCTTGATTTTCATCACTTTGAATACTTCTTGCCAGTCCCTTCTAGCCTGCAAAGTTTCTTTCGGGAAACCAGCTGATAGTCTTATGGGAACATCTTTGTAGGTAATTATCTGCATTTCTCTTGCTGTTTTTAAGTTTCTCTCTTTATCTTTAACATTTGGCATTTTAATTATGATGTGTCTTAGTGTTGTCCTCTTTGGTTCCATCTTGTTCGGGACTCTCAGTGCTTCCTGGACTTGTATGTCTATTTCCTTCACCAAATTATGAAAGTTTTCTTCCATTTTTTTTTTTCAAATAAGTTTTCAATTTCTTGCTCTTTCTCTTCTCCTTCTGGCACCCCTATGATTTGGATGGTGGTATGTCTGAAGATGTCTGAGCAGCTCCTTCACCTATCCTCGTTTTTTAAAATTCTTTTTTCTTCTTGCTGTTCTGATTCAGTATGTATTCACTTCCTTGGTGTAATCATTTGCACTATGAAAGTTCTAATTTTGATGTAATCTTATTTATTTTTGTGTCACCTAATGTTCGTATCATATCTTAAAAAGCATTGCCAAGTCATGGCCACAAAGATTTACTCCCATAAGGGTTTTGTAAATTCAGCTCTTACATTTAGATTTTTAATTCATGTTGGATCAGTTTTTGTATATGGTATGAGGTAGGGGTCCAACATTATTCTGCTGCATCTGGATATCCAATTTTACCACCACCATTTGTTGAAAAACTAGTTATTCCACATTGAATGTTTTTGGCATCCTTGTCAAAAATCAACTGACGATAACATGAAGGTATATTTCTGTACTTTGGAAACTATTTCATTGATCTATCTGTCATAACGTTAATACCATTAACATTTATGTAGCTTTGAAGTAAGTTTTGGGATCATGAAGTATGAGTTTTCTAAATTTGTTCATTTTTTTCGTTACTGTCTTGGCAATGGGTCCCTGGATTTCAACAAGAATTTTTGGTTTAGTCTGTCAGTTTTATGAAAGAGAGTAGCTTGAATTTTGACAGGGTTTGCATTGAATTTGTAGGTCAATGTACATGCATAAAGGACCCACTGACAAAGCCAAATGGGGGAAGGATTGAGGGGGGAAGGTGGAGGTGGGTTGGGCTGGGGAAAGTAGTGGTGGGAAAATGTTGACAAAAACAAACAAAAAAACAAAGTAGTCAGTGGAAGGCTGGGAGGAGTGTGGGAAATTAAGAAGCCAAAGAACTGGTGTGTGCAGCCCATGGACATGGACTGAGAGGTGTGGGGATGATGAAATGGGGTGCAGGGAGAAGGGGGTATGGGGGGAAATGGGACAACTGTAATGGCCTATGCAATAAAATATACCCCCCCCAAAAAAGAAACATTGTCATCTAAATAATATTTAGCCTTTCAAACCATGAATATGGGATGCAGTTCCATTTATTTAGCTCTTCTTTGATGTCCTTCAACAATGTTTTATAATTTCCAGCAAACAAACTTGCACTTATTTTTTAAAAACTCATTTCTAATATTTTATTTTTTGATATTATAAATGAAATTATTTTCTTATTTCATTTTTTTGATCTTTCATTGCTAATAAAGAAATATAATTTATATGTGTATGATCTTGTATCCTGGAACTTTGTTGTACTTTTTAGTTAGTCTTAATATTTTGTGTAACTTCCTTAAGGACTTTCTATATCAACTGATTATATTTAACACTGACATTCTCTTAACAATCCATCTATTTTATTTCCCAAACAGATTTAGAAAAGGGAGCTTCATTACATTTTTCTTTCCCATCAGCAAAGTTTTTAATAAGATAAATTTAAGGAAGAAGCAATACCTGAATCAAAAATTTCAGAGTCATTAAACAAAGCTTCTCTAGAAAAACAAACACATTTCTTATAAAGTATATCTTAATATTTTACTTTAATAAAATTAAAATTAATACTGTGAAATAATGACAGATCTTTAGGAATATTTTCTGAGCTAAGGAATGTGAAAAAGCCCTTGGGCATTGGACACTGAATAAATCTTCACTGCATGAATGTAAAAACGAATGGGGTGTATAAAAACATATAAAGTGTGCACAGTCCAACTGAGAAAAGAGGAATTTCTCAGTGCAGAAAAGGTGGGCCCAGCACTGATTATTGGCTTAGGCTAGAAAGTAGAAGTACTTAACTCTATTTCGTATGAACAAATGGAAAAAAAAAAAGGATTAAATATTAGAAATTACTTTTAATTTAAAATAATGATAATTAAAGCACTGCTTTGTAGGTTGTTGTCTGTCTAAAAATAGTAAAACAGAGGCAGAATAAGCATCTATCATGGATTCTACAATGTGATTTTTTATTCACTCTGGAGTGAACGAGATGACCTCAGAGATCCCTGTAGAATCTAAAATTCTATAAATACAAAAAAATCAAGTCTCTAATAAAAGTGCGTATTGCGTTTAGAAAATTGAATTGGGAAATGCTATCTAGACAGACTCCTACCATTTGTAGAGTCTAGGGTAGTCGTGTTAATAGAGGCCTCTACACCATAACGCTAAACATTTAGAAGTTATAAACCAAGTTAACAAACTGTTAAATAAATCCTATTCTTCTACCATGACAAACAGACCTTTTTACCTAATATTGGTATAGGTGCTCATTGCTTCTGAATCATTATACTTCAATTAGGCAAATGGCCTGATGGAGTTTAGACATCTAGTGCTCCTCCAATTTGTGTGCCAGGATAGAAGGATCTGGAAAGAGCCAGACTCATTCTCAGCTCTATGTAGTAGGGCTAAAGCCCTCGTGTACATTTTTGTGGACGTCCATTCCACACCACCAAACTCTATCCTTTCAGAGAGCCATTTCTTGAAATGTTTAGCTCTGGGGTATGCACACCTATGGTGTGGCATCTAAGGGAAGATGAACACCTGGCCCATACTGCCAAGCTTCAGTCATACATCCCTGACACAAACCACGCCTTGGGATCCCTCAGGCTAAATGTTTACATACTAGCATTGCAGTCTGTTCTCAGAAAAAGAGACCTAAGAAACACATTTAAATAGGCCCTAGAGGTGGGCTTGGGGCCAAATGATCAGGGATTTGAGAGTTTCAGAGAATGTTCTAGAGAATGGAGGTAGAAAAGCTGACTTTATATGGTCAAAACAACTTGACCTTATGAGACTCCTTGCCCCATGGGAAAGGCACAGCCAGCTAAAAACCATTAAGGGGCTTTATAAAGCATAAAGCTCAGAGAAGGGACCCCAATGTCCTGGGTCTAATAAGGATGATAACAGGGTGGTGATTCTGTAATCTGCTTTGACCTCATGCATTTCATCATGCAAGATAAAAATCACAATAACAAAAAATTTGTACAATAATTAAAGCAACTATTTAAGCTTTTAATCTTATGGAGAAAAATCAGAGCAAGGATTTCAGAACATGAAAATTTCCTTCAAGAAAAGGGGTATTAGATTATAATAAATGGGTTTCTCATATACAAGTAATTTCAAGGTCTCTTGGATATGTAAGCAAATTTATAGTCTTACGTTTCTTTCCTAAAATTTAATCACAACCTGAGGCAAATGTGATAAAGACATGTACCACAATATCAAGTTAAAACTTGCAAACTCAATTGTAAACATAGCTCAAACTGTGTTTCTGAAAACCTGTATTTTGCTGAGGAAAAATGGTGGCACAATCAAATCAACATGAATTCTAACTGGTACGTACACAATATATCATCAATCATTTACAGAAACTGTTCTTTAAGATTACTCTAAGAACACTGCTTCTAAGAAGAATGGGTCCTGAAGGAATTTACTCTTCTAATGAGACCTGTGTTTGCCAATTCAGGTATTTATCACACCAAGCAATCAAAATGAGCTTCCTTTAGCTTGGTCTTTCAGACTAATAAACATGAAAGTCCTGTAGTGTGTCTAGTAGAGACAAAGTCCATGAATTTATAAATATAGGTATTGGTATAGGGATAAAAATTCTAATTTTATATAAACAGATGAAAGAAGTTTATGTAAAAATAGAACAGAAAAGGTATAATTAAAATGCGGCAGATGTGACAGACGTTTGAAAGACATTTTGAAAGTTGTAAGAAAGAGTAGTGAATTTTTAAAGATGCTTTGAACAATTGTGTGTAGTTCATATTAAAATGTCCAAGATATTTTAAGACATCATATAAATGACATCTAGCTAGTATAAATAATGGAAGACAGTGAGGGGAAAATACATGCTTCTAAAAAATGTATTAATTTCAGAATCAAACTTTCACTTTTGCTTTGGATAAATGAATTAGAAGAATAAAATATTCTGACCCATAATCTTAAAACATTCAACACTATTATAAAGACATTTGTGCATAACACCATAAGCTAGTAGGGGAGGAGACTATTTTTATAAAAGATAGGTAATCTTTGGTCATGTCAATGTTTACACATTTCAAAGTTATGCACTTTCATAAAATTAATGATACAAATGTTTGGGGGATATACAACTTGTCTCCTTAATCTCAGAAATATTATTCTTACACATATTCAAAAAGTCATCTTTAATCCTTTGGATCAAAACCTCTACAGAGCTACTTAGGTGTACATACGATCCTCATTTAAGATGTAGAGTCCTAGAATATGTGAAAATTACCTTATTTTTAAAAACTGGCACTAAATATAGGCCTTGTGTTTATTCTGATTATACCTTTCTAATTAGTACAGCCAATCTATTACATAGAAATAGTATTTTATAATAGTTATACCATTTCCAAAATTTTATAATCAGTGAATAGGAATTTGGCTGTTACTTTTTTAGTAACTGTGTTCTTCAAGCCCTCATGCCCAACTGAGTAACAACTGAGTTTCCAATTCAATATCATAATCTTTTGGTCCCCCCAAAAGAGAAACTAGGCAACACCCTGATCCCATTTATCTCTACTCTTTCGTATCTAAGGTATTACTCAATCTTCCCAGTGTCATTTAAAAATATTTTCAGGATAGAAATATGTACATGCATGCATACCCACATGATATACCCCTATTCAAGTATGAAATAAGATATTGTTGTATAATACATATGTAGATATATAAAAAGACAGATGATTGATAGCTGCATAGACAGACACAGATACACAAGGATAGATGAATGGATGGATGAATGGATGGATGACCTGATGAATGGATGTGACTTTTCCCCCCAACTGATTTGCTGAGTGTAGCTGTATAACTTCATATGTACACACACTGCTCTTAGTATATCTTCCGCATGTATCTGCCCAAGGCAGGGCACAGGCAATACGCACCGTTTAGCAAATCAAGTCTAAAAAATTCCACCTGATCATATTTATTTATCTATCTGTTAACCACACATACATATTTAGATTACAGAAGTAACAAAGATATTATTGGCAGAAAAAACTAACATATGCTTAAACAATGGACAGAACAGAAAAAGATTAAATAATCCTACAGTTGCCATTGTCAAGCTTGTATCTACACATCCATATTTCAGACTTTATTTTGTATATTAAACAAATGTATTTGAGTGTCAGTTATGTGATAGGCATTGTTCAAGATGATTGAGACACGTCAGTGAATAAAACAATTTTAAAGGCCTCTGTATGTCATCTATAAGAATTAGAGTATCCCACAGCTACTGTATATATATAAACACACATTAATAACATTAAAGTTAATTATTTTAAGCGGCATAATTTGCTACACAAAGATGTACTTCAATATGTGTTGTAAAATGTGTATTTCATCCACAAACTCAAGGCCAGTTTATTTTATATGATTAGCATGGCTGCTGGCTCCTCTAGCAAAAGCTCTGGAACTGTGAGAGAAATGGGAGCCAGTATCCTTACATTACAAAACCTGATACTACTAGGTTGGTCAAAAAGTCCATTTAGTTTTTTCTGTGAAATAAAATGCACATTTGTCATTTTCACCAATAACTTTATTGATTTGGATATTTTGAATACATTGGGTATCTCCTGCTATTGGTCTCTAGTGGGCAGAGGCCAGGGGTGCTGCTAAACATCTTCCAGTGTATAAGAGAGCCCCACAGCAAAGAATTATTTGGCCAAAATGCCAATAGTACCAAGAAAATTTAGAAACCACTTTTGACACATTCATTTAGTCACAGCACCTTCTCCACACACCGCACAAATCTTTTTTGCATTTCATTTGTGTTTTTACTTTTCTTGAAATAATAAATCATAATATGCCAAAAATGTTGTGTATTTTCTTCCATCTTCAATATTAAAATAGCTATACAAAATCCACCAATTTTGATAATATTTTTAAATACACATTGATATCATAGCAGTCACAATACAATCTAACAAAACCGTTTTGAATGACGTTAAAGCCAACTAAACACTACTAGAGCCGTCGTATGGAAAAAACTAAACGAACTTTCTGGCCAACCCAATATTAAGCTCTTGTGGTGAGTGGATGAAAACTCCACCAATTTATCACAAAAACTGCCTGAGGCCAAAGTGAAAATCCATGTGAAAGTGGATTTGTAAATTCAAACAAAGCTTTGCCACAAATAAAACAAATGTACATAATAAAAACCCAAGAAATTCATTTAATCCACAAAACTCTTTTTGCTATATAAATATTATAGGAAGGTAAGCTGTCTTTGACACCTGTAATCCTCATTGATTTTCATATTACTAAACACAATATCATCTTTATATTTTAAGAATTGCATTCAATGATTATTTTAATAGCTACCTGAAACCAATACAAAAAATATTGAAAGTAAACTGTAACTGAAAATTAAAATTTCAAAAAAGAAATAAATAAGAAGCATAATTAGTAGGCACAAAATAGACAGGAGGAGATTAAGAACAGTATAGTAACTGGAGATGCCAAAGAACTTACATGTACTACCAATGGACATGAACTAAGGGGGGCGGAAATGCTGGAGGGAGGAGGGGTGCAGGGCAGAGAAGGAGAAAAGGGAGAAAAAAATGGCACAACTGTAATAGTATAATCAATAAAATATACTTCAAAAAGAATAAATAAAAGATACTGTATTTTTGACAAGAAGTAGTTGTAAATGATTCTTTAGACAAGGCATGGATGATAGAAAGAGCAAAATGTGCGTTTAAACATCTCTCACCCCTACCACTCTCCATTCTGGTATGTGGGAAACTTCAGACAAAAGGGAAGCAGCATCGAAGAGAAGAAACACAGGGTACAATGGAAGCAGGGCATATCATTGTGTGCAAGTGGATCAGCTTCATTTTTGGTGATTTACAGACCATTTCTGAAAGTACTATATAAGGTCTTATAAGCCTCATATGCATACAAAAGTTTCTGAGCACATGCACTTACACACATTCACTACCACTCTACTATTAGATACTGAGAATCCTACACAAAATACCATTTAAAACTACTATCTAAATATTGAGAGATAGTCTGGATTTTATTTATCTGGTAAGAAAAATTATTATCAAAGAATCTCAGACCAGCTGCTTAAATTGGGTAGAATAGTAGAAAATAAAGATGATGTTCCTAAGAATTCTCTGATTTAATAAATTTCTGGTAAACACTTAACATGTGCCAGTCACTATAGAAAAATAAAAAGCATATTATTTTAGTATTCTTAAGATCCTCAGCCAATTTTATTTCTAGAAATGCCATATTCCTGTATGTGTTTGCACTGAGTGATTCATAGGAGAAATAACTTTATCAGAAAAATCTGAACATGAAGAGTTAAATTAACACTGATTCAATAAAAAATAACAACATAATCACTGATTTATTTCAATAATTTTAACATGAGGTTAAGAAACTCTCCCAGAGTTATTCTTTAAAATAAAGACAGAATAGAAAGTCAGGCCCAGGTATAAATGACTAAGCCAATGAATTTTTCTTAAAATACTATAAAATTGACTCTATAATTGACATCTAGAAAAAAACGAGCAAAGCTATGCAAATTTCAAACTCAATCTAAATTCTTTTAGACTTTTTCTTTCACTAAATACACATATGTGCAACCACTCACACAGAGTTCTAAAAAATCCTCTTCAGTGTATCTCTTGCATTGAGATAATCTCCAAAAAATAAACTTAACATCATAAATTAAGCATCTGAATTCTTGTAAACACCAATTAGTGTTTACAAAGCAGGTAAGTATACTCCTTATCAAATAGCATCACCCCGGAAGATTTAATTCTTTTAAAAGCAAAATACAATACAAATAAAATTAGAAAGGGAAGAATTGACCCTTGATAGAAGAGACTTAGTAGAATCATAGAAGGGGGAAAAAGCCAGATTATACTTATAAGATTTCATAGGTGCAACAAGTCTGGGACATATATCTTTATTGTAATATAAAATCAATAACTGAAATGCCTTATTCTAATATATGTGTATCTGTTTTCTCAAATAGGTTTTATGACGAGAGGCACATGATGATAAAACACTTTGCATTTAAGTATAAAGTGTATTATAAAATAACTATCAAACTGTGAGATTTTGTCCATGGCAAACTGGACAGCCTTATCTTCGATCCTTTGCAGATGATTTTCTCTGTATGTTCAAATCCTGCCTTATGCCTTCTGATGCTTCACTTGTAATTGTAACCCTAGAAAGCTGTAATAATATGAAATTTCAGAAAATAAAACTGCCTAGGTATGTGTGTGAAATATAAACCTATTTAATAGTCGACTGGTGGTAATGACTGAGATCTTACCGGACTAATCCCTCCTCAGATAAGAAAAAGTAAACCCTGGGCATAATAAACAAAAGCAGCTAATTGAAGGCATTGGGGCGGGGGTGGGGAAACAGAATCATGCCTAGTAATGGCTGACATCATTTTCACTCACATCCCTTTGACCAGAACTCATTCACACAGCGGCAGCTTATATGAAAGGGGGACTTAGAAAGGCAGCTGTTTTTCTTCTGATTGCCCATAAAGAGGAAATGGGCTGAGCAGCATCTAGCAAGTCTCCTCCACATCTGACCCACGGGAGCAACATTCCACTGGACAACAGGTACTTCTCACCTATACCTTCCTCCCTACCCTAACAGGTCACAGTAACCAATTTCCTCTTATTTCTGCTCAGTTCCACTTCTTCCAAACTTGAAAGGCTGAAAGTTTTCATTGTTTTCATCAACAACCCCCATCCCCCAGATACTTTTTTCTTCTTTTGTTACTGACAATGTTTATTCATTCGCTTAAATTAAGGAAGAGTTATACACATAAATCAAGGCATAAGTGAAAGAAAATAAATGTTAGAAATATAAATATCACAATAATTTAGCTGAATTTGCCACTGTTCTCTTAGAAAGCTAAGAGGATTCCAATAGAAAGCATTCTTTTTCCCTTCGAAAATTCAAGTTCAGAAACAGAAGTGAGGCCATAGAAAGGCCAAAATATCATTACTACTACTAAGTAGAAATGCAAAACTATAACATTAACACGAGTCAGTGAGTTTTCCAATTCTGAGCCCTCACCAATTCACATGCTGTGCTTCATCATCTCTTCCCTTGGGTGGGGAGTGTTGCCCTTTAAATTCTAGGCCACACGAGAGCAGAGAACACGCCTTCCTGTGGGAGAGGAACTGGCAGTGGGAGGAGGATAGGGGCTGGATTGTGATTTCTCAGGTCCCTCTTCAACCATGGACATCACGCCTCTTCCCAGAGAGAAGTGACTGAGGAATTTGAGAGCAGTCTTGAGTGTAAAGTCATGAAAGAGACTTCCACATGAAAAGAAATAGTAGGTACTGGGGGGAAGCCATTCCTGAACAGAGTAAAAAGGAAATTCCATTTAAAAAATATTACATATAATAGTTAAATTAGAAAATAAGGCTTTCTAAGATTATTTAAATCATTCTGAGTTTACAGATTTCAGCATCATCTTTCCAACCTACTCAAATAAACACTAAAGGTTCTTAAAATTTTGGTTTCATCTTTACTAAATTGGGATTTCCTTCAAAGCACAAATAACATCTCAATCAATGTAAATCATTCAGAATTTCACCTTGTTCATACAAGACACGTGAAGATAGATTTAAGATTTCATGATCATTTATATGACACAAACTACCTCTCAATGAAATTTGTATTATTTAATATTTAGAAATAACACTAAAAAAGAAAAATGTCACACTGTATAATTTATTAAAATTTTTAGACATTTAAACGTAGTTAGCATTTTCAAACATGTTGAGTTGATCATATGCTGGTAGGACCCAACATTTTAATCTTGGATAGCCATAAGATATATGAGTTGTACATGAGTCATAAAATTTTGGATTTGAGGCTCCTTTTTGGGTTTTACATTTAAATTCCAAAATAATAAAGCTGACTTTCAAGTACTAGAATCACTGTACAGAAAAACATTTACACTGCTACATAAAATATTCACTAACAATTTGAAATTATTCAACAAAAGGTTCAATAACATGATCTAGAATAAGGTTGAGTGCTACTTCTAAATAAAACTAGTGACACAATGATTTATTCTGTGGACCTTTAAAATCTCTCAGCAAAGCACATCTGTTTGTTTTAACATGAAATCTAAAAATTCTTATGAAATACATAGAAATGTTTATATGCCATAACGGCAATAGACCATTTAAAGGTTAGAGGTCTAAAAAGGCTAAATAAGATGCCCACAGCATTTGAAATACATTTATTCTAAAGGTCTCTGGGGATGGAAATTCCATAAGGTTCATTATAATGATGCATTGCGATGCTGGTAGTCTTGGGAAGCAAAGCAAAAAAGTCATATATCTAAGGTTTGACCCACTTTCTTAAAAAATTTTGAATATATTTCCTTTCTTTCCTTCTTTCTTTTTTCAAATTATTCAGAGATGGAGTTTCTCCCAATGGAAGAACAGGACATGTCAAACAAAACAAGGTAGGCTTGATTATACTTAGAGCCAGGATCCCACAACCTCGGTTGGATATCAGGAGCCTGGATTATGTACCTAGATACATTTCCCAGGCAGCTTTAATTCCCAGCCTCTGGAGAGCCGAGTACTGTTATTGAAATCAGAGACCCAAAGCCCGCCTCAGTGGTTAGCAGGAGGTGTTATCAAGAGCGGGTGAACTACAGGGATTATATGGCATGAAATCTTTATATCTTTTCAAAAAGGGATGACCTGATTAAAAATAAGGTATCGACAAAGCGAATTCACCACATTTGTATTTACTATGAACACTGAATCCATCCAAAGAGATTAATACATGTCCTTAAATAACGCAAAAGAAGAAATGTCTCTATGCTGTTTTCCAAAGGAAGCTGAGTCTCTCTCACAAATCCAAAATTGCACACTAACATCACAGTAAGAGTCTTTCTATTCAAACAACCTATATTCAAAGGAGCAAATATAAATAACTAAATAAATAAATAAATCTTACCAAAAAGGATCCTTTAAAAACTAGTCTGTGTTTAGTTTTCTTGTTTTTCAAACTCAGGGGTCATTATCATGTCATTGTTTATTCTCAATGAACATTTCTGACCCAGAAGTACAAGTTATGTTTTTAATCTATTTAAACATTTATTATGGACCTTAAATATCTAGTTGCTTTGGTAGGCCTTGTGGATACGCACATTAATGATAGTCAATCTTTATTACTGAAGAGCTGTTTCCAAACATATAGTTGGCAATACAGTGTGGTGAATTTGAGAAGAATTAACAAAATACAAAGGGGTCAGAGGATGAAATACCAGCTACAGTATTTGGAGATAGGTTCATAAATAAAATGACTTTTAGGCTACATTTTATAGAAGAGTGACCAATTGGTGTCTTGAATAGAGCAGGTTCATTCTAAAAGAATGTCTCATATTATCTTAAGTAACATAGAAACATAATTTGCTTTCTGTAATCATGAGAACACTTTTTTTAAAGCTCAAGGGAAAAATAGAGTACACAGAACCATGAAGCATCAAAATGTGGAATCCTGAATGTTTAAGTAAATGAAGTTTTAAAATTAATTACTCGTTGGCATTAGGAAAGGGATTTTGCTTTCACAAATGGCAGACAGGATAATTTGAACCAACCCTTCTACTAGATTTAATACCTATAAATATTACAAGCAATAAAGGACTAACAAGAAAAAGAAAGTAAGTACTGGGCCAACATCCAAGAGAGGGGTGAAATCCTGAGAAAGAAAGCTAGCATATGGATTTGCTCTTGCTTTTGGGACATTGGCCAACACAAAAGTGAAAGAAAAGGGACCATGTAGCACGTTGCTTCTCTCTCCAGCAACAACAACAACAACAACAACAAAACATGGAGTCAAAGGTGGGTAAGTACAAAAGGAATGAAGATATACCAAAAGAAAGTGGCCCTCAATGAACAGCAGCTGGGTTGCTAGTTGTCTGAAATTCCAGAAATATCTTAGGCCTTGACATATGATTAATGTGATATTTTGATCTCTGGGAACATGACAGAGCAAAAGAATATCCTCCTTGGAATAAGATATCACCATCCTAGAAAAATAATTACTCCTTCAAGTAATTTTTAATAACAGTATCCAGCAACAAAGAAAATCATGTACACAGATAAAGACAGCACAATACAAACAAAACACAAACAACAGAAAACAAGCACAGACAAGTAAGAAGAATAGAGGTGAAATTTTCAACAGGAGACTGACATGCAATATTTATGGAGAAAAAACTCAAGAGTAAAAAAATTATATAGGAATTAGTAACAGTTAAAGATTTGAAAAAGAATATTTAGAATATAAATATTCAATAATAAATTTAGAAAATAAACAGAAAGATTTACTGCAGATAAAACATACCTAAATAAAGAACTAATGAACTTGGAGACTTTAGAAAGGGAAGCATAAAGAAAATATGAGAGTATAAGAGAAATAGAAAGCAGAGGGAAAGGCCTGATACATATTTAAGTGGAGTATGAAGAGAGAATAGAGTAAATTGAGTAAAATAATGAGAGAGAGAGAAAGAGAGGAAGGAAGGGAGGGAGGGACGGCGGGAGGGAAAAAGAAAATCTAAAAATGGATGAGTCATCAATCTACACATTCGATATTCCCATCAATCCCAAGAAGGAGAAATAAAACAAATTCACATGTCTGAATATGTCAACATGAAATAACAAAAATTAAAGAGAAAGAAAATATATTATGAGTAGGTAGAGGAAAGAGGAAATTTACTGGAGGGGAACATCAGACAGGCTGACGGATGAGTTCTCAATAACAGCAATGTAAGCCAAAAGGCAGTTAAACGTCTTCAACCATGTTAAAGAAAACGATGAGCAACCTAGAATTCTACACCAAGTAAAAATATCTTTCAGAAATGAAGGTGAACTAGAAACCAATTCAGTCAAAACTAAACAGTGAATTCACTACCGACAAACGCAAGCAAATGAAATATTAAAACGGCATACTTCCACAGAAGAAGAATGATATCACAAGAAAGTGCAAACGTGAAAAGACAAGCAGAGAGACAGAAAGAGTAGCTACATGGGGAAATTTAAATGACCTACCACCTTAATAAAAAACAACAATGGCCAGACTTTACTGAGGATTTATATATAATATATATAAATAAATAATATAAATAGAGAGAGGCAGAGAGTATCTGTCCAGAAGGTATCCAGTTGTATAATATGAAAAATAGAGACATTTTCTGAAGAAAATACAAGATACAGGAAACATTGTACATAGGACAATGATGCCTCAGTCCCTTTCAAAGTAGGCACCTTGGGACCTCACACAGTTCTTCCAAACACCATCAGCTGCGCCATAGTATCTTCCTGAATCTTAGCGATGGTCTGAAATCACTTCTCTTTCAAAGGTGATTTTAATTTTGGGAAAAGCCAGAAGTCACAGGGCACCAAATCTGGGCTGTAGCGGGGCTGAATCACCTGGGTGATTAGATATGTAACCAAAAAACTCTGCACGAGACATGATGCAAGGGCAGGCGTGTTGTCAGGATGAAGCTGCCAATCACCAGTTGCCCACAGCTGTGGCCATTTTCCTCATACTGCATCTCTCAACCAACAAAAGAACATTGAGTAGTACTCTATTAATTGTTTGGCCTGGAGGGGCATACTGGTAATGGACAACACCTTCCCAATCAAAAACACACAATTAACATTGTCTTGATCTTACTGTGACTTTGCCATGCCTTCTTTGGGTGTGGATAATCAGGTGACTTCCACTGGAACAATTGGACCTTCATTTTTGGATGATAACCTTAGACCCACGATTCATCATCATTTTCTTGAGGAAATCTGGTTCACTGGTAGCCATTTGAATCAAGTCATTAGTAACTGTAGCATGATGTTCCTTCTGCTCTGGCAGCAGAAGCTGTGGAACAAATTTGCCATGACACATGTCATGCCAAGATCCTGTGTCGAAATCTCGGACACAGTAGTTTTTGGAATCCCCAGATCAGCGTCCAGTCCTGGCACTGTCAGTCGCCAATCTTTGTTGATTGCAGCCTGTACACGTTCAACATTCTCAGGTGTTCTGCTTGTTGTGGGCCTTCCAGAACATGGATCATTTTCAACAGATTCTCAACCATCTTTGAAGCATCTGTGCCAGTTTTATTTGTGCAGCACTCACTGCAGTGTCCCTGACAGCCTTCTGAATGATCTGAAGAGTTTCCACGGAGGAATGTTCAAGCTTAACACAAATTTGGGTGCAGATTTGTTGCTCTACTTGCTCATCATTTTGAATGCACGGCCATACAGTACACCTGCTTACTCAAGGGCATCGACCGCCCCCACTGACTAGTACAGTGAAGTTGTCATTGTTCATTCATGTTCATTCCCGTCCACTCTCCTTGGTTGCCAGGTTACACTGATGATGTGCAAACTGTTTTTGTTATATTAACAATGGCTGGACTTTTTCTGGACAGACTTCATATATACACATATACATAACATATATACATACAAAAATTTATATATACACACATGCATACACACATGTGCACACATATGTGAATAAATCATGCAATAAAAGTGGCATATAAGTTCAGAGAGGTTAAAAAAATTAAAATATTCTAATATACTTACAGTCATCAGGAGAAGACTGTAATAAGAAATTAATATTAGACTATTATCATCCAGTATTAGAAATCATATATTGTAATTGTTAGAGCAATGGATGAAAGAATAGCATAGGAATATATAGCTTCACAAAAGCAAAAATGGAAAAAGAAAATAATAAAAAAAAAGCAAGGACAAAAATACAGTGACATCAACCAAGTGAGACGTAAGAAGGAACCTGGGTTATAATAAACTTAAAAGCAAATACTGGTGATTAATTTGAATGAAAATGAAATTAAAGCTCTGATTTAAAGAAAAGATTGTTGGATTACAAACAAACAATTATTTGCTATTTATTAAAAAAAAACATATAAACTAAGAAAACCAAGTAGTGGAAATAAAGGGATGCAGAAAGATATACTATGCATAAGAAAGAAAGCTGAAATAGCCATATTAATATCAGAAAGGCACACATAAGGTCATACCTTAATACATAAGGTATTAAATAATAAGGTTAATACCTTAATACATAAGTTATTAAAATAAGGTCACTTCAAATGGTGTTGAGGTTGACTGTAGGAACTGGGAGGCAGGCTGGGTGGAGGGTTCAAAGGGGGAAAAATTGGGACAACTATAACAGTATAAACAATACAATATTTAAAAGAAAAAAGGCCACTTTATTCTAATGAAAGGTTAAATTTATCAGGAAAATATGAAACCTCTAAATTAATAATCACTCAATTGGATGACTTAACAGATGCAAAGCAAAAACTGATAGTGCTATATATCTGAGAAAATTAAATTTCTACCATCAGAGTAACTTGATCCTCTCCTAACTGATAGATCAATCAGGGGAGAGGAGAATCAGTACTTTGAGCAAAATAATAAGAAACTTAAATATATAGATTATAGACCACTAATTTTTACAGATTTTAACATATATAGTTTTCAGACTATTACTGTAATATAACTAAGTTAGAAAAAATAAAGTGATAACATAACTAGAAATCCCTATATATTTGGAAATAAAAAATGTACTTCATAAACCACTGACCAAAGATATCACAATGGGGATTTTAAAATGTTTTAATCTGAGTAATAAAAAATGTAAAAAGTAAAATAGTATGAGAGGTAGTAGAAATAGATTGGGTACACTACTCATGACATTAGTATTTTGAATATCTGCATGGAATTTGGTGTGTGTATGTGTGTGCATTTGTGTATGTGTAAATCTTGGGGGTAGTATGTGAATATGACATCTAAGCATAACTTTCATCTAGCATTCAGATGAAGAAATAAGTAAACTTTTCTAACATTGTTGGAAACACTAGCTATGTAGGACTTGAGAGACCGAATATTGTTGTTCGACCTGGCACCAACTATGGATTTCAATAATTATTTTGACATATACAATTTTCCCCTTACATGTTGACTTTAGAATTTATCCCTATGTAATATTTAAACAGTTGTCAATCCAATTCATCTCTGAAATTTTATATGAAGTAATGAAATAATGGCTCAAGTTTCCACTGCTACTGTCCAAAAATTAGCTAAGCAAAAATCTATTATATGCCACTTTGTGACCATCTGAATTACACTGCCATGGAATGAGATGATGAAATGACTCACTATCCAAATATCAACAGAAAGAAAAGTGTGTTCACAAAGAAATCCATATCTTATCTATCAGTATTTAAAACACACACATACATTTTTTCCCTGGCTTGCACATTACCCCTAATTGGGCTATTCTTGGATTTGACATTCCTTCTAAAATGGACTAATCCAGTAATTCTCAATTGAGGGTGATTTTACTCCCAGGGGACATTTCGCACTGTCCAGAGTTTTGTTTTGTTTTTCTTTATAACTGAGGCAGATGCAACCAGAATCTGGATGGCAGAAGCCAGGAAAGACACTAAACACCCCACCATACAGAGAACAGTCAGACTGCCCCCCGCGCAAGAATTATGCCCAAAATGTCAGTAGTGCCTCATTGAGGAACCCTGGTCTACTCTGATCAATCCAAAAGGGTTTTCTGCCCCCTCCAATCTTGTGTGATGGTAACTTTTTGTTGATTTCTTTCATGTTTTCTAGATTGGACAAAGACAATCCTTAGAATAAGGAATTAAAATTAGCCAAAACTATAAGGTATACAAATTGTATTTGTATAAGGTATATACAAAACTATAAGGTGTACTGAGGTCACCATATGGACCTCAGTATAATTTTGGAGAACTAGTTACATTTTCATTAAAGAATCTTTTAATCATATATCTGACAAGTTGAGAAGTATGACTATTGTATCAATTTGAGATGTATCTGTTTAAATAGGGATTTAAATATTTAAATTGTTTCATATTTTATACATTGACATTAGAAACAGTGATCTTCATGAAACCTGGAGATTCCCTTCACCTGTGCCTAGAGTCAGTTGAAATGCAAATAAACTGCTTAAAAATTAAAACTCCAAGATTCAGCTGGGATTTTCAATTTGTAATACAGTAATTATTTTTCTTATTATGAAAGATTGTGTTGAACTGACTGTAGCACAGTAACACAGGGATGGCTATCACTGAATTTCAGACTGCTAGTGATCAAATCCTAGCTCTACCACTTTAGAGAAAGTTAAAGAGGATTTGATAAGTAGAAAGTAATTCGAATAGTTCCTAGCAATTAGCAGAAATTCCTAATCATTTTAATATACTTTAATTAATGTTTAAATATTAGTATATGTTTATCCAGTTGACTAGCTTTCAAAACCTGAAAGTATGGGGGGGAAAAGATCTATTTACAATTCATAGGTCAATTAAAACCAAACTAAATCGAATGATACTGCCGCTTGCAGGAATTTAACTACACATATTAAGGGCCTGATTGGTTTGATTATTTTGTTTTTCCTGAACAGCCTAGGACTCTAATCACCATATGATCGACAGTTCATATAAATGTGTAATGACTGTAAATGACTGGGAATTGTGTCAAAGCAAATGCAAAATGCCACTCTAGGTCACAGAATAATCTGTGCCTCATATGGTTATGCCTCATAGTCCAATCACTGTTTAGGAGGTCTGAATGTACACACAAATATAAAATTTCCTGAACATGTGAAGGATACTCAACAGTAAGGAAAATAAAAAGCACAACAGTATTTTATATCAAATCTAATAAACTACGCATATATAGGTGTGGCTGAAAACGGAAAAATAAACTGTGTATAGTACATTTTACACAATTAAAAAATTATTTATTTGTTTTTAGAGATACAGAAATTTAGAGTTACAGCCATTGTTTTTTGCTTTCTGAAGAACTTGCTTTTTCTCGAAGTATTATCTTGCAGTGTTTATTTGAGATAAAGTGGCATAAATGGTTTACCTTGTTAAAATGGACTGCTGAAGACACCAATCTGTCTTCATCGCCTCCCGATGAATTCTTATGGAGCACTGTTAAGGTAGTTCTTATACACATTAATTTCTTATATTTCATAGTAATAAATTGTTACAAGGTTTCCTAGATTAATATGTTTTAAGCAATTTGCCTTTCTAATGTGTTCATATGCTGCATTCTTTGAGGGTGATTATGCTGTTGAAACTAGGTTACGCTATTATTTTTAGTTATAAAAAGAAGTTACTTGGACAAATGCTTATTCTTAGAAGAAAACATTTTGACTTTTACTTAAATTTCAAACTGAACAGTACAGGTCCTGTAACACCGTAATATCAGAGAATTTTTGTCTATCTAGACTGTAAGCTCTGTGAAGAACTGTCTTGCTAAGACCTTTCTTTTCAGTGTTTAAAATAGCATGTGGTAAATATTGCCCCTTAATAAATAGTTGTTGAATAAATAAATGTCTAATTGTTCTCTCTGCATGTAACTGAGAATGATATCATCCTATCCAATCACAATATGTGTAGAATGAAATTATTATAATAATTTAATCAAGTCATTGCTCAATTATGGAATTACTGTTAAGAAAAGTTAGGTCCAAAACAAAAAAGATGCCAGTCACCTTCTCACTGAGGCAAAACATACCTGAAACTAACTCACACTCTCTATCTCTCCACCCATCCCCCACACACAGAAGCACACACACCTGAAACCCAATGACTGTACTGTCCATAATACCATATTTCTTCACTTATACACACCTCCGCAGACGGAACCATATAGGTTCCTATCTCTTTTTGTTCATTGTTTTCTACTCTGAAACATTTTTTCTCTCAAAATATCTTATAAAAATTTGTAGTTCTATTTTATCTGCTAGTAACAGAATGTTTCCTCAAAACTCAAAAGAGTTTCAATAAGGAAATTGATTATTTGACATATTAAGATGCCTAGAATTACAGCAAACCACCAGAGAACTCCAGTCCATCCACAAAGCAGAACTAGGCTACAGAACATTTGATTCTTCTCATGTGTCATCCAGCCAAAAGAAGCAGTCATGGCTGCTCATCATATCTTACATGGAAAGAAAGAAACCCCTCTTGGATCCAGGACCACAGTCCTGCCTTTCAGTTTTACTGGACTATAGAGAGGTGGCTTTCTCAGAAGCACAGAGTTGCATGAAGGAGGCTCACATACCAGAGCAAAATCTGGCTTCTACTGGAAAGACATAATGGAAGAGTAGGCAACGTACACATACAAACGCCTCCTTCTCAGACCTGCTACTTCATTAATGTCTCAATGTTTCTAGACTCTTGAATGGATAAAATGAAAATTTAATAATTTTCTCTAAAACCTATCAGTATCACAGAAACTAAATCTTCAACTTTTCATATCTAACCCATACAATTAGTTGTTGTATTTTTAATATTTAAAATAAGTGTGATACATATTTTAAAATAGCAATTTTTAAAACACTAACCAATAAAAGTGAGATATGACCAGAGAAGTAGGTTCCAGGATAACAACTACCTACAACAATCATGAACTCATGTCCTTTCGGAATCTCTATGAGCTCCTCAAAAAAGGACATCTTTCTTCCATGCTCATTTACAGTCAAGATGAGAAGTAAAATAAAGACTATTAATGAAGGACAACAACATATCACCTTATCACTGTGAGGGGCCAGTTGGGGAATGTGGTTTGCATCTGTTAGCCAGATACGCTCATTAACTCACATGGAGCCTCACAGAAAGATCCGCCCCTGGAAATCAGATCTGGATGCCTGCCCTCTGCTGGGCTCTTGTCTACCAGAATGAGGCAGATGGGGCTTAGCTGATCAAAGATTTCTGAACCAGATATACCTGTCCAGTTCCAGGGGCTGAGTCCACAAGAGGTCTAGGGTTCTACCAACAGACTTACTACTATGACAGGAAGCAAACTACAGGAGTAAAGAAAAGTTGTTGTCTACTGTTGGTACATTTTCTTATGTAATATTACCAGGATTAAAGTATTAAATTGGGGATGAATCCCATGTATATAGATTTAGAATATGTAATGAACAAAACAGAGAATTTTATCATGACACACCATATACAGGTAAGCATTGTAGAATAATTAAAGACAGACTTAATCTGTTATATAATGGTAAAACTTTGGAGGCAGATAAAGTTCTGTTTAGAAATTATGTGTATATTCTAAATTTCCAATTTTATGAATATGAAATAAAGCACAAAATGTAGCTAAGCTAAATGCTGACTCAAACTAATTTGGTTGATAAAAAGCAACATTAAGACAAGTGCCCCAGACCAACAGTCTCCTAAACTAACACATATGGTTTGGAGAAAAAGAGTCCCAGACATACATTGGATTTGGCTCCTAGCTAACTATGCATAACTTGGGCGATCTTGGGCCCTCTCTCTCCCCATGTGAAATAATAAGTTTATTACTAACTAAAACCCTCTGCTGTGAAGATTAACTTGCACGTATAAAAGTCATTGCAAAGGAATCAAATAATGTATTAATTCAGTCAACAAATATTTACTAGTACTTTTTATATATCAGGTGTTGTGAACACAATGAAAATGACAAGCTGTTACATTATACCCAAGGTTCCTCATCATATCTCAATCTGAAACTTAAAAAAAAATACTGCTTTAAAAATATAATGGTAAAGTGAAAAGTGCTAGTTTAGAAAGTCTAACTCAATAGTCACACAGCAGTGAAAACAAGTTCAACAGAAAGAATAAGAATTACTATCATCAAAATCCTTAATGCTTCTTTGGTGTTGACAACTTATTCCCTGATTTGGGCAGTGAAAGGTGAACAGTTAGCAGGAGCGCTTAGACACACAATACAATATACAGATGATGTATTATAGAATTGTACACCTAAAACTTATATAATGTTATTAACCAATGTCACCCCAATAAATTGAATAAAAAAGAAAAAGAAGTGCTTGAAAATAAATCATCCAGCAGAGCTTCTAACACTGTGACAAAATCATTATCTATTACCATCTCTAATAGCTAAAATAGATTTAATGAAGATTAAATCTGAGCATCTGGGTCAGGTTAAAGCCCCATGAGGTTCCCCTTCTACACCAAAGCCTAACTAAAATAAAAATTTCAAATATAAAATCATTATTTTTAACGTTACATCATTAAAAATGATGTATACATCATTTTAAATGGTTTGGCTGGTAATTATAAATACCTATTAAAAGATTTAACCAAATTGTCCCATAAAATTATGGAATTCTTATTATGTTACAAACTAAGGATGTTGTCATTTCTTTTAGGTTTTCTCAAGCCAGCTCAAAGAAACAAAACATTACACTAATGTTCATATGATCTGTTTCTGTTTTAAGTTCTCAGTAAAAAGATGACCACGTACTTGACAGATTGGGTAATAAACTATTAAATAAATGCTGCTCTTTTTCTACCTTCCAATTCACACCCTCGTTTATATGTCTTGCATTATCTTTCCATTGCTTCCTGATATTCTTATACTGTTTAGGTCTTAATTTTCAGTCAACTGGTAACACAACACGCCACTTGCTCTAGCCCATCTACGCACCAGCCGACATTCTGCCTCTATGTTAGCAATCTTGAAACTGGAAATAACATTATCTTCTCAAATCTTCCTGAGGATAATTATTACAGAGAATTTTGTTTGTTAATTCTATCTTCTGTCCCCAGAATTATATTTATTTCCTCTGGGAGGAGATATTATGTGCACTTATCTTGTGTTTTTTCACTGAATATTACCAATGATTTTCCCAGGAAAGCAGTGGAAATGCAAAATTTCCCCTGAGAACTTGATGGAATAATACAATGTTTTCAGTGACACTCGTTTAAAAGATTAAAATAGAAAAGCATTCTCAACCTATTTAAAAGTTAACAAACTAAATGGTAAGATCAGTAAAGTATTTCCCTCCCTCACCATCACTTATTACTCCAAAGCAAATGACATACCACAACTCATCCGAGTTGTAACAGAAACTTGTAAAATATAAAAACTATGTTAATTACTTTAAAAATAATTTATGAAGCTATAGAAATGACAAATGTTTTGATTTTCCTAGCATTTTTTAAACTAGCATTATAATCTCATGTATGCCACATTATTTAAAGAATATTACATCATTTAAAAACCTTTCCATGGTCTTTCTGTTTACAGAATTGTCTTAATGGAATATCAAAATTGTTCATTGTCTTGGCAAAGGCCACTAACTCATTTTCAAAAGACTTCTTGATTACTAATAATTTTTGGCATACCATAAAAATCCCAATAGTATATGCATTAGAATTATTTATGAATTGTTTATTGTAGAGCACTCCTTATACTTCAGTAAAGGAGAAGATCATAAAAGTATTTCATTGGAAATATGTACAGGGTGGTAAAAGGGAGTGAGAAAATGCAAGAGCATACACCAACTGCTCCCACTAGTGGGAGAACATACTGTTCTGTCATTGTTCTGTTTTACACAAAGAAAAGCGTTGTTGCAGTATCTTCGTATAGAGGGCAAAGATATATAACCAGAATTTAGTAAAGGCCAAAAGCATAAATGGGAACAATACTAAAAAGACAGAAACTCAATGGTTTCTAAGGACTGGCCTACAAATACGGTAGCTATAAAAATCCATGAGAAAATAAAAGAAAAAAACAGAAGTAGAACTGGAAGAGTAATACTTGTATTTAAATGTTCCTTAACTATTAAGTAGCTTAAATATTACCTGAGAATGGAAAATAATGAGAAACAAGGACAAAGTGTGTATGTAAATTTTGGCTTACATGTTATAATACCAATCTACTTATTTTGCTTAATGTTATTTTTTTTCCTGAAACAAGCAAGCATTACTTCTAGTACTCAACAAACATGAATGAATTAATGAACCAATGAATGACAGGATAATAAGTAAATTGTTGACGGTATCCACTATAACACCCCTGAGACATAAGGCTGATAAACATTTGAGGGTCCATATCTTCGAAATACCACATAGTACTAAGTCATAGCCTAATCTACCATAATGAGTAAAGTCATGGGTATCAAAAGAAGTGAGTTCTATCTTCATCCCAAAAATATCCAAATGCAAGCCTTTGGATAAATCATTAAAATTCTCTGAACCCCAGTTTCATTATGGTTAGAATACAAGATTACGGCTAAAAGATATAACATTTTTATCACACATAAATAAAAATAGATTTAAAATCATACATTTTCAATGAAATATAATTTTGTAAGAGAAACTCCTTTTCAGAAGGGAGAGACGTGAGCAAGAGTTACAAATCTTATCTTTAGTTCAATCAAAGCTGACTTCCAATGAATAAATGAATAATCAATGGTATTTGATTTTAGACTTGTCATACAGATATTAAAAAGAAACGAATTGTCACTACTGACAAATATTTATATGGTTTCAAAACGTTTTGGACTTTTATAACATATGTAAATGCACCTATGAAATTTCCCTGGGATATATAGATACAAATAAAATTTATATATGTTAATGTTTACACTGTAAAACAGACTACAATCTGATTGAAGCAGTGAACACAAAAACATAAGGGGAAAAAGTTTTCCTTTGTTAAAAGGAAAAGGCAGTTAGGTTATTCAACTAAACTATTTTATTAATTTATTGGTGCATTCAATCCCTGGATATATTAAACAGAACTTACACTACCCTAAGGTACTCATGCCATAAGGGGTAATCATTGTCCCCACATGATTTCAAGATATTAACACAGGTTAAACTCTGTAAGAAAATGTCATTTTTTTTCTGATTAAAGAAAAAAAAAAGGCAAAGTACTAAATTTACCCTCAAAATCAAGGAAATACTGTATACCAATCAAAAACTGGTTAAGTATTAATAATTATGCATTTTGCACACATTGACTATTAAAACTTAAACTTGAGAAAATAATAAACTCAAGATGTGGTGGGTTAGGCTCAACTAAATATCACTTAAAATTTCTAAATTTCTTAAATATAAGTTTTGCTTGATATGCATTATGTATGCACCTATGTATTCTGGTATACATTGTTTTGTATACATCAATATCCAGGAATGAAAAATATACATCTTTGTGTACCAGGATCTCATTCAGTACTGCAGTTGCTCTATAAGTGGCCTTAGGTGCACCAAGAGACTGATAGGATTCCTAGTATGTCAGCTGACTTGGGTTAATGCTCATCGTACTGTTTAAATTTGTGTTGGTTTGGCAATTGTTGTTCCATATCCCACCCCCTGAGGAGACATTTAAATCTGCAGCTAAGATAAACTGCCAGTACTTTTGTGCAATAATCCCAAAATTAAATCTGTCCTTAGAAAAGAGACAAAAATGAGAAAAACTGAAATGCAGTAAATTAAAATATTTTCAGGCTGACACTGTTGGTATATGAGGTTAACAAGGTCAGAAAATCTACCAAAATAAGCCTTGATGTTTCTGATGAAGGCACACATCTAAACCAAGTCTGACTCTGGTCCCATGCAACCCAGTTCTTCCGCCACTGTCTGACATGGCATCTAATGCAACAATTTCATATAAAAATTTTATAATTCCCTATTGTCAGAATGGCATCTCTTTCTATCCTTCTCTTGTTTTAACTTCTTTTTGTCATTTCTCGCTTTTAAAAAAGTCACAGATTTGCCTTTAAGAAAAAGAGAACAAAGCTTTTTTGCAAATGAAGATGTCAGTAAAGCTATTTTCAACTTCAAAAAAAACTTAGTCATTATTTTTATTTAACATTTTTATTGTATTTTTTTTCCATTACAATTTATCCCTTTTATCCCCCCACCACACACACACAATTACCAAAATGCTGTCCATGTCCATGAGTCCTTTATCCTTTTTGCTGGATGTCTCCACCCCCTAACAGCATTCACCCCCACCCTTAGCTGTTCTCCAGCTCTCTATCTATGAATCGGTCTGTTTTGCTTGTTCAGTTTGTTCATTAGATTCAACATATGAATGAAATCACTTGAGTCATTATTTTTAGTTTTTATATATTTTCTCAGAAAATATAGAGGGCCTTAATTTTAGTTTTATATGTTTTATATATGAAATTTTAATTTTATGCCTAATTTTAGTTCTTAAATATTTTCTCAAAAAATATAGTTTTGTGCTCTGGCTGGTGTGGCTCAATGGATTGAGCACCGGCCTGTGAACCAAAGGGTCACTGGTTCAATTCCTCGCTCAGGGCACATGCCTGGGTTATGGGTCAGGTCCCCAGTAGGGGGCACATGAGAGGCAACCACACATCGATGTTTCTCTCCTTCTCTTTCTTCCTCCTTTCCACTCTCTCTAAAAAAATAAATAAATAAAATCAATATGTATATATATAAAAATTTCTGTTTTCTAAAAATAAAAGCATTTTGGCAAACACAGTACTTTTAGGTCATCGCATAAGAAGAAAATGAAATAAGTGAATTGATTAAATTACAAGACACTTGTCTAAACAGAGTTTGGTAGTATCTTATAAAGTTGAAACTACACTTACCATACAACAGAGTACTCACACTCCATGGTACTTACCCAAGTGAAATCAAAACTGTTCACACAAACATCCATAAAAAAATATCTAGAGTGATTTATTCATAACTGACAAAACTGGAAACAACCTAAGGTGAATGAATAGACAAGCTATGGTGCATCCATGTGGGATACAACTCAGCGATAAAAACAAACTACCAATTCATGTAAAACATGGATGGAACTTAAATGCATTTTTCTGACTGGAAAACAACAGGACCCAAAAGTTATATGTTGTAACAATAGGATCCAAAAGGTTTATGTTGTATGATTTAATTTACATGATACTTGGAAAACAGAGAACTATAAGAATCGGTGTTTCAAATGGTTCAAAATTAATTACAAATAAAAATTATGAAAATCACATAAAAAGAGGACCAAATATACATCATCATATATCAAATTAATAATGGTAACATAGCCACAACCACACAAAAGAGTTCAAGCTATTTTAGATGTAGTAGTCTGATCATACTCTTTTATTAGATATATCATAGAAATAAAAAGAACAGCCAAGGAATCTTAAATTTAATTAGTAGGACTCTTTAAATTAGTAGATATTGACATCAATGTAGATATTCTGCAACCAGTTCATATATACTTACGAATAAAGCAAGTAAATAAATATACTGATGCTTGGAGAATCAGAATTCTCACTATGTGTAAGAAGGCAGGTACAGATATGAAATGGGGTAAGGGGGTAATAATTATAAATTACTGGATTTGAATTACAAGTACAAATATTATCTCTTGATTATTAAAACACAAATACACATATACATGTGTTTGCATGCATGCACATAGGTATGTACTCATGCATATGTATGTATACATGTGTGCACTTAATAGTTATGCACCCTAAAAATCCAGAAGAAACAATACCCTAGTAACCATAACCATACCCATCACCCTAAATTTTATTTCTCTACAATAAACTAGAGAAAATTTTTAAATTTTTAGAAAAACGCTTGATTCCAGGGTTCTAGAGGAAAAAGTACAAAATGAGCTTCAAATGTCTCCTTTTACATGTGTCTCTCACTGGCCAAACTTGGGGTAACTTGAATAAAGAGAGAACAATGAAAGTAATAAAGTGTAAAATAATAAAATAAAAATTATTCATGAAATCATAGTAATAATCAAATATAAAAAGTTTAGGAGGGACAAAAAAAACTCTTAATACAAAGGATGCAAGTTAATAAATGCAGAAAAAATAACAGAATTATAAAACACCATGAATAACACTCAAAGTAATCAATGACTGAGAGAATGATTATCAATGGATACTTAAAACCATTGGGTGAAAGATTTTTTGGAATAATATATATGCACTGCTTGAAGCTATAGCCCTATAAATTATTAATTCTTAAAGTGGGGACATTATTATTTTTAATTGACATATATGGCATGCCTTAACCAAATGAATAAACTTAGCAAAAGCAATAATGGGACAAATTGAAATCATATGCCTTGTGCTGTTATGTCATGGGAAATTCACATCTGTTGCATTTTGCCAAAGAAGTTTAACCTGAATCTAATCATAAGTAGACACTCCAAACAATGTAAAATTACAATAAGATAGCTGGACTGAACTGCAGAACAAACTCAATGTTGTTATAAAGACAAAAGTGAGGAAACTCATTGAATAATGGCAACTAAAGAGACAGTTCAACCAAATGTAATACATAAACCTTGGTCTGATACTGATTCTTTTAAAATAGGCTATATAAATTAAATATTAGTGAATCAAAGTTGAATTTCTCAGGTGTGATAGTGATATTGTTATGTAGAATATACTCATTCTCAACAGTACATGTTGAAGTTTTAGGGTAGTAGTAAAGTGTCTTAAGGTTAATAAATTACTTTCAAGTAGTTCACAAAAACATTTATACTGACACACCCTTTCTAATACACATTTAAAGAACAAATGTGGCAAATTGTTAATCCAGATGATCGGTGTATTTTTTTTAACTTATTAATATTTTATTATAGGGCAGATTTAGTACAGAAAGATAGTACAGACAGCTCCCATATATCACACACTCAGTTTCTTCTATTACTACTATCTTACATTGGATGCTACATTTGTTACAATTAATGGACCACAACTGATACATTATTATTAACTAAAGTCCACACTTTATTCTGATTTCCTTAGGCTTGCCTAAAGCCCTTTTTCTGCTTCAGGATCCCATCAGGATCTTACATTACACTTGGTTTTCCAGCTCCCCAGGCTTCTATTAGCTATAATATGTTTTTTATATTTTCTTTGTTTTTGATGACCTTGACAGTTTTGAAGAGTACTCATCAGGTGTTTTGCAGAATACCTCTCAAATGGCATTTGCCTTATGTTTTCCTCACAATTAGACTGGGGTAATGTGTTATATGGAGCGAGACCACAGAAATAAAATGATGTTCTCATCACATTATAACAAGTATCCATACTACCGACATGACTTAGCACGACTGATGTTGACCTTGGTTACCTAGCTGAGGTAGCTTCTGCCAAGATTCTTTACTGTAAAGTTACTCCTTTCCTCCCTTCCCACATAGTACTCGTTGGGAGGAAGTTGCTAAGCATGGCCTGCACTTAAGGGAAGAGCAGTTATGCTTCACTTTTTTCCCTCCTTCAGGGCAAAATATCTATATAAATTATTAAGAATTCTGTTGTATCAAATATTGGGATATTTTCTCCATTTACTTATTTCTAAATTAATTATTATTTATATCAGTGTGGACTCATGGATATTTATTTTATATTTTTGATTACAGTCAAGTAGTGGTTTATTTATTCATTCGTACTCAGATTGCTCCGGATCTGCCATTGGGCCTTCCTTCAGCGGGATCCTGTGTCCTCTGACATAGTCCCATCACTGTGGGCTTTTCTCTTTTTCAAATAACTTCCTTACCTTCTAGTACAACAAGATGCTCAGGCTCATCTTGTATATATCCTGCCCCAGTCCCACAATCAGCAAGTTCTCCAAGGACACTGTTTGCTTGTTTGTTTGTTTGTTTGTTTTTAAATAAGTAGGCATTTACAAAAAGCCAGATCTAGGAGCTGCGTATTCTTGTTGCTCCTGGGATGTCACTACTTATAGGCTCTCTCAGCAAACAGAGCAAGGAAATATATGTGTATATTGCTCATGCATATGCGATACACAATACCTATAAATCTATATATAAATAATATGAGAAAATATAATATAAAATAACTATGCTACACGTTTGAGTTCATACTTAAGTTTTCAACCTGAATCTATTACCAGAGGGATGCTTGTAGCTTATCTGTCACCAACAAGAAGAAATGTGGCTCCTATCAACCACACATCCATGTACCTCATTGTTCAATTCCACTGTACATACACAGTGAGAGGTTTCAGAACTATTAACCTTTCCCGGCACAGAACACAATTTTATCAACAGAGCACAGTGCTTATGTGTAGTTCCTTTTGCCTTTGATTTTACAGACTGCACTCAATTCCGACGTTAGTTAGGCCAACACTCTTCCCTCTATATGGGCATTTTGTTTGTTTTTGCTTCATTTCTGTAGGTTTGAAGTATTTTAAAATAAAAACTGTTGAAAGAGAAAGTAAAATCATTTTATTTTGGCAAATTTAGATAATGATAAAACCATGAGAACCCATGGCTGGAAGCCCTCCCAGTGCCTTTGCAAAGAGCATATAAAAGAGAGACCCTGAGACTTAAGCTTTGTTAATTTCTTAGTGTCTTCATGGTAACATGAAGCACGTAGACATCATATAAGGATGCAAAAGGAAGTACTCGTTAAGAATTAATAGAAAACTAGTGGGTGAGGATCAAAACTAGAGGAATGATACTTACTGAATTTAAATAGGAGGACCTTTGATAATACAGCAAAGAAGAAAACTCTTATTTACTTAAAAAGAGCTTTTTTCACTAGGAGTTAACTGACTAAATTTTAATCCAAACAGAGTTAACCTCAGCAGCACTAAAGACAAAAAAATACATCTCTTTTATAAATTACATCCTCACAAGCAGAGAACAGAACAATGTACTCTCGCTCGAAACCAATGCTTTGCTTGTTTCTTTAAAGACATCTGCCCTTATGGCATCGACACAATTTAAAATCCAATCCAAAGCTGGCCTGCAGGACATGCCTCTTTGCTTTTATATATTTTGTCAGGTGCTACAACCAGAAGAACCCTCACAGAATGACAAAAGATATGGAGAAAACAGTGTATATGCTCAGAACATTTTTTCAGAAATGCCTTTCCATCCTGCGAGCTTAGCATCAGTTTAGCCTCTGATTCTGAAATTAAGGAGAAGTGACATAGCGGCCTAAATAAAAGAAGCAGTGCTGCCTGGGCGTGGTACAAGTTGCTCTAGCTCAGGCAGTACACAATAGCTATAGCTTACTGGAATGTTTGTTGTAAAAACTTGTGTTTTATAAGGCAGAAAACATTCGGTTTCCCTCCGTTTCTACAACGGTCAGAGAACCCCTTGAATAAAACATTGACATAACACTGTTATATGTGTTTGTGGGTCAGTTTCAGATTTATAATTCAAACATTACTCCAAATAAAGGAGATACACTAAGATTCAGAGGCCTCAACGTGGAAATCTAAACTGAAAACAAGCACACAGATAGTGAGGCTTGTAAACAAACTGCGGATGTGAAGTGATTATACTGAGAAGTCCACCCTCAGGGTGGTTTTCTTTTATTTTGCCGTTACTTTGAAGTGTGAAAAAAAAAATCAAAATGTTCTGCAGACTTGAAAATAAGACATAATACTTACCTAAAATAAAAAAAAAACTAATTCCAATAGGATAAAAAAGAATTGTAAGAAAATACAAGAGCTGTAATATGAAACTAGTGGAAAAGTACGGATTTTGAAGTCAAATTCTATGGGTTCAAACCCACCACTCAGCTCAAAGTCCTTTGAGTCTTCTTTTATAAGGATATCATATCATCTCTGACCTTGACAAAATGTTGGGAGGATGGGTTACGGAAGTAGGTAAAATATCAAGCCAAGAACTTCACATGTTTCATTAAATGGTGGATATGAATCTTTAACAGTTTAAGGAAGTATCCTATACCTCATGTACCCAGAATCTATTGGTGATTTTTGAATGCCTTTTTTTTGTAGATTTCAAGAGTATCTCAAGTCTTCTTTTCCCTTCTAATCAATTAGTGTGCTAAATTATATGAATCATATTTCCAATTATTGAATCATGCTGTCATTCCCGGAACAAAACAAAACATTACTTGTTCCTGTCATCTGCTTTTAAAAAGATTGCTGAGTTTGCTAATAATTTATTTAGGGTTTTTCCATCTAAATTTATATATGACATTGTTCTCTTTCTCCTGTGCTTTGCCTGTGTGTGTGTGTGTGTGTGTTGGGTTTTGCTAGCTATCATAAATATAAGTTAAAATGTTTTGAATTTTCCATCTTAGGAAAGTCTGTATATATCATAAAAAGCCTAAGCTCAAGGAAAGTTGAATGGCTGGTTTTTAAAAATTAAGGGAAGTTGAAATCCATCTGCCTACATGGCTCTCATGGTCTCAGCCTGCCGTAAAAAAACAAAGAAGGCGGAGAAAGAAGTGAGAGAAGTTTAACAAGTATCAACACTGTGAGGTAATAAAGAAAGCACATGAGCATTGTCAAGTGACAATTTAATTTATTTTGAGAATAAATTAAAGACAATGTGCTGGACCTCACGGGAAGCATACCTCAGGTATAAAGAAGAAATGTGTTTTTTTCTAATATTTAACATGTTTATATAGGTAGGTGAATTGGGTCTCCATGGTATCAATTCAGTGTTCCATTGTACACTGATAGCTAGAAATAAATTAAATAGATTTAATCTAAAGATCACCACTACAGATCTCTGAACTAAGCCTTTTTGCATCCACATCTCATGTCTTTGGAATGTAATCTCCATGGAACACAGCAGTTTGCATTTGCCTTGCAATGTTTCAGCAACTGCAGCTGAAACAATGGTGACTTCTAAATGGAATAATGGGCTGAGCCAGCCAGAGATATATCTTCACATCAGGGACTCAGGGCTTTGATCGTCACGGCCAGATTGCACGTTCTACCCTTGCTCACACCAAAGAGGTAAAGATAGCTTTCTGCGCAGGAGGAGATGTGAATTATGGTGTTGTATAAGTTCTATAGCTTATTCCCCAAATCCTCATATACTAGAAAACTAAAAACAGAGCGAACATTTCCATAAAGCTGGAAGGGTTTTGAAGACTGATTATTAAATGTGTAAACACAGGTGGAAAGTGCAATTCAGAAATGTTCTTCATCATGTTAAGGTATACAAGGAAGGTGTGCTGCATTCCCTGTTTTTGCTATTCTCTGCTACTTTTACACTTATATCTTCTGGTGCTTTTCCAGCATTTTAATATCCTAAATGTCATCTCTGTTGACCAGATATCTTAAAAAGAAAATTCTGATAGAATGTTTTAACCCTCTGCAGGCTACACAAAGAAAATCTTAGCTTCACTACGCTGAAAGAAACTCTATTAAATATTGTTTTAAATGTAGTTCCTCTATTCAAAACCGTGGCTAACACCTTTTAAACGTAGCATTAAATAATTACATTTGATCATTTTTTGTTGTTTCTACTTCAACCACTTTCAGCTGAAAGCAAAGCTCTGGTCTAAATATATATTTTGTTTTGTTTTGTTTCCAGAAAACTCAGAGTAGTTGAATTCCACATGGAATCATCAGATGGGTGCATGGAATTAAACGCATTATTGTTTTGGCCTAAATATATTGTGATTATTGAAGTAACTATTGGCAAGGATCAATTCAAACAATGCCTATTTACATCTTTAAAAGAGCCAATCTGTATTGTAAATACAAGATAGAGAAAAATTATGTGCCAATACCTATCTTTTGAGGATAACTTCTAGAAATATGACAATCATAACATATACATATATAAACACGTATGCCAAACAATATGCTCTAACTGGAGAATTTACAAATATTAATGTAGTTATTTGATTTATAAAAATCAGTGTTAAAACTATACCTGGAAGTTAATATTAACCTTGTTTGATCTATGAAGATCTTTAGTAAAGTAAGATTGTATATTAAAATAAGGTGTTCCTGTTTTAGTGAACTGTCTCCAAAAGAGGACAAGGGAGGTTATAAAAACCAAAGACACAGGATGTAGAATCAGAGCCGAGCTCAGAAGTTCCATGACGGGGACACGATCTCTTTTGATTATTTAACCAGTTATATAAGCTAGCTGGAGTCACATGATTTTGCATCTTAGAAAACATTTTCCTGGCTAAAATAAACCTGAGATATTGCTTTAAGAAAAACCTATGCACCCCTCTCTTCTCTACTGCTAACAGTTTCCCAGATTTTCTTATCAACTGGACTGAAAAGATATATAACATGAATTCTGTTATTGTTCTTTGCAATCGACAACATATGTTTATAACTTTAAATATGCTGCTTTGCAAAATAAAAGAAATAAGGAACTTTTCAGTGCATAATACATAGGGTATTTAATCAAAGTCAGTTCTCAGAAGAAACATATAGAGCCATTTTCAAATGCTGACAAAGTAGGAAAAGAAAAATGAACCTTCATGTATCTTTAATGAAGTTTTCAGGTGAAAAAAGCATATGCATATCAGGTGAAATATGTATATATATATATATTCAGGATATATATTTATTCAGGATATATATATATATATATATATATATATATATTCAGTGATTTCTGATTTTTCAAATATTTTCCCTAACTTGGTAAAGCTAAATATTATCAGGCAAGTCATGAAAAGTGGCAACAGTGGGTCATTCCCTGACAATTTTTTTTTAAGTTTTCCTGAAGTAATGTGTAGACCTCTGAGTGCAGGGCCAAAAGACTTGATTGAAATAATTTTACCACACTCCTTATAAAGGTGAAGGCTGTCTGATCAATTTCCAAACACACTCACATACCCATAGTGTCTTCAGGAGAGAAGGCAGAGGGATTTCCTTTGAGAGCTTACAGCGGAAACAGCTCTGTCGGTTCTGCCTCCTCTGAGCATTGTGAATAGCAGCATAAATGGTAGCATTGTGGTTAATACTTTTGGTACATTTTTCAAAATTTTATTTTTATTGTTTATGCTGTTACAGTTGTTCCTACTTTTTCTCCCTTTCCTCACCTCCACCCAGGTCCTCTCCCCAAGCCAATCCCCATACTGTGATCCCTGTCCATGGGTTGTGCATAAATGTTCTTTGGTTAATCCCTTTACCATCTTTACCATCTTCCATCCCACCCCACCCACTTCCTTCGCAGCCGCTGTCACTCTGTTTTATGTATCTGAGCTTATTTCTGGTACAATTTTATATCTGCTCACCATGACCACAATACCACTACGAAGTTTAGGCTCTACTCTACTTCCAAGGGTATTATAGTAGAGATTACACCAAAAAGAGAATGTTTTTACATTTGAAGTCATTTAACACAAACAAGAAATTTCTAGCTATATAAGAAAAAGAAGAATTTGCAGAATTATACAAAAATAATATGGAATAACTTAGAGAAATCAACTGTGCTAAATATTTTACAAACACAGGATCTGACACAAATAACTCCCCTTTTTTATTACAAAACCGTAAGCATGTAATTCTGTAACATAACAATATCGCACTCAAGCACACCATATGACATTTTAGGTGAAATGTTCAAATTAAAACTATAAATTATTACACCCACATTATTACCCTACCAACCACACTCAAGCAGGCGTTACTTCTGTCAGACCCTGTATATATTATATTATGCATTACAAAGTTACTTAGAATGCAGGCTCTTTCTAGACCATTGCTATTAGGTTCTCTAAGTCTCTGATCCCTTTTTTTGTAAAAGAAAACAAACAAATTATAATTTATACTACACAGAGTAATTACCGCTATGAAAAGAAAGACAAATGATACAAAATCAGTCCTTCAAAGTTTTGGTCAACCATACTGAATAATGTAATCAATTAGAATACCACCATTCCTCTTGTCAATAAAGTGGTGGTAGGTAGGTATTAATTTCCTATTTGAAGGACTCTAGAGATAATAGCTCCATTTTTCAAATTTAATGTTTCAGTGGGAATGAAAAAGTTTTCCTATTCTGTTACTCATTTAGTTGAAAATGAGTTTCCCTTTATATTTTCATTAATGGAATAAAACTATCCTGAAACAAATACACCATTTCAAATCGCAGACTCTAAATTATTTTCAGATAAGATTGTTAACTATAAAAGTTACACATAGATTAATGATTCTCAGTTATTGTCCTACATTAGGGCCCTTACAGCTTCAATTTAGAGCTGGTTTGTAGTCACGAGGTAGATTTAATCAAATTATGATAAATAAAAGCTGCAGCTAGGCTTAGCTTCCATTATTTCCATGACAAAAAAAGAGGTAGTTATTAAAAGTTACTATCACAAGAGTTTGAGTAATTAATAAAATTAAGTAAAATTACTAATACAAAGAAAGGATTTTTTTTTAAAAACCTGAACCCAGAAAGATGTTTGTTCTCATGTCATTTTTATTGATAGCATTTTAAAAAATCTTATTAAATAATTTTAATTGTTATTCTATTACAGTTGTCCCAATATCCCCCCATTTTACCCTCCTCCACCCATCCCAACCCCTGCTCCAATTTAAAAATGGGCAAAGGATCCAAACAGACACTTCTCCAAGGAGGACTTATAGAGAGCCCATAGACACATGAGAAGATGGTCAGCATCACTAGCCATCAGAGAGATGCAAATTAAAGCCACAATGAGATAGCACCTCACACCTGTTAGAATGGCCATCATTAAATAAATCAACAAATAACAAGTGCTGGTGAGGATGTGGAGAAAAGGGAACCCTAGTGCACTCTTGGTGGGAATGCAGACTGGTGCAGCCACTGTGGAAAACAGTATGGAATTTCCTCAAAAAACTAAAACTGGAACTGCCTTGTGATCCAGCCATTCCACTGATGGGATTATACCCTCAGAATCCCATATCACCAATCCAAAAGAACCTATGCACCCCAATGTTCATAGTGGTGCTATTTACAACAGGCAATTCCTAGAAACAGCCCAAGTACCCATCAGTCAATGAGTGGATCAAAAAACTGTGGTACACTTACACAATGGAACACTACACAGCAGAAAGAAATAAGGAACCCCTACCTCTTTGTGAAAGATAGGTGGAATTGGAGAGCATTACGTTAAGTGAAATAAGCCAGTCAGTGAAAGACAAATACCATATGATCTCACCTATAAGAAGAATCTAGTGAACAAAATAAACTAATGAACAAAATAGAACCACAGACATGGAAACATGGAAAAGGCTGAAAATGACCAGAGGGGAGGGGGAAGGAGGGAGGTGGGTAATGGTAGAAAGAAGGGGAATAAACTAGACAAGGAACATGTATGAATGACCCATGGACATGGACCCCACGGTGGGTATTGATAGCTTTTTTTTTTTAGTGCAACTTCAAAAGACTGGTGCAGAACTCAACTGAATTGCTAAATTTTACTTTGAGGAAAACTCCAAAGAGCAAACGACATTCTACAAAATAATTACAAAGTAAGCATGCTTTCCCAATGCAACCCCAAAGAGACAGGGGAAAACAACCACTGAAGAATTTAAGTTTACTACAATAGATACATGAAGACTGTGTTCAAAAGAGAGTGGGGACATTTAAATTTAAGGACTTGGGACAGTGAGAGAAGATAGAATAAAACTGACTCAGATGCTATCATTCTTTAATGTAATATTCTTGGATAAATAATCCTTTACCTTGGGACCATGTACACTTAGAAATTTTTTTAAAAGATTCTAGAAAAATAACCAGTTCCATCAATCTTTTATAACTCAGCTCTGAAAAATCTATTTTATAAGATGCTTTAATGATGTTCATTCAGCCATTTCGATATAAATTTTCTAAAGTAATTAATAAGCTAAATGAGTAACATATCTCAATGAAAGTATTCCATTATTGCTTATAGCCATTATATAAGTATGGGTATATGTCATTACACGTTTGTAATGTATAAAATTTGTAGACAAAAATGATCAAAAATATATAAAATCCATATATCCTTAAGGAAAGTCTCAACTCGTATGCCTCCCTCAGGAGATTTTTGAACAATACCATAAAGCACATTTTAAAAAGTACTAACAGCATACCCCAACCTAAAAGTTATTTTAAAATGTTTCTAAGGAACCGTATTGGACATTACAAACTATTTGTCATAAGTCACACATATTAATGTACCAAAAGCTTATTTCATAATTATATAGTTACTGTGTACTCTAATTTTTCAAAAGAAACCATGCAATATTGAGAAAATATTAATTTATCTATTTGTCTCTTCCCTCAACTCATATAGTATAGAATAAGATTATATGGTAGTGACTAATATAGAAAATATATACTATAATAAAATAAAATAAAACCAAAGAAAAGTTTAATTTTCATTTTGACTCCCTAAAGTTCATAGGATGCAGGTTACCATTTAACCCAAATTGAAAACTGCCACATTGCTGTCCTTGTACAAACCAGTTTGTATTTTTTCAATAAAAGCCTTATTTTCCATGCGGACTAATTCTGAAAAGTGGCTTTCATATTTATGAAAAGAGCATGCTCGTCCACTCTCTACTAATGATTAAGTCCATGCTGCGCATTTCCATATAAAAGCTTTGCCTCAAATAGCTAATATGATGAATTTATTTAATTAAAGTTCACATCTAAAGAGGCAGCTTTTTCAGATGTTCAGAAGTTCCACTGAGGCACCGATTTTACCCACATGTTGTCTCTTAATTATCTTTTTATTAACTACAGCACTCTGTTCTTGCACTGAGGACTAGAAGAAAACACTTTTATTATCTCTTAAAATGATGAATGGAAGTAGTTCCAAGGGTAATGGTCTGCCATTCAGAAAATCTTCAAAAGTCAACCCCCGGGAATGTAAAAAGCACATTGACTCTCCTGTCAAATGAATAAAGGTTTAGTTATAAAAGAGGACAAAGTGCTTCCTCTAGATTAGCCATTGTTGATGAAATACTGTAATTATAAAGCATGTTTAGACTTGTTTGTACATGTACATAATGTTCTTTCCTGATAATACTCCCTGTAAATAACACCGTAAAATGCAAAGTTCAGAATACAACTAACATTGATTTATCTAAGCATAATTAGACAAGTGCCTTATAATTCTATTTAAATAGATAACTCCTAATAAGAAATTCTATAATCTAATTTAGGAAACATAGATTTTGATTTCCAATGTGGAAAAATAGATCTTACATGGAAGGAGGGAAGGAAGGAAGGGAGGGAGGGAGGGAGGGAAGAATAAAGAGGTTCTGGCTTTTGGTGGAAGGCTAAAGGCTGGCTGGTATATGTAGGGGCAGTGCTAAAGATGCAAAATGACCATTTTTTAATCATCGTAATAAAGGCCATATCAGGCATGAATTAGCAATAGATGCTAAATCTAGAGGGATCTTGAAGTGCCTCGCAGACTGTTCACTGGTTGCAGGGGAAAAATATTAATTATAAATAAATAAGGAAGTTTCTTTTTTATAAAGGGTAATGGCAGTATAGTAGTCTTCAAAAATGACAGTCATCGAAGACAAAGAGAGGTAATAGAAATGTTCTAGAATAGATAAAGAAGGCTAAGAAGATATAACTCTTCAATGAAATATCTGATTCTAAACTGGATCCAATACAGGAGAAAGAAATGCTACAAAGGACATTATTGTTTCAATTGATACAAACAGATTAAGAATGGGAGATTACATGGCCTCAAAATTAAATTATTGAGGTTGACAATGAACTGTAGTTGTGGAATAGAATATCCCTAATCTTAGACAATACTCAATAAGCTACCTAGAGGTAAAGAGATATGCATATTGAAAACATGCAAATTTAGGTAAAGGATATACTGGTGGTCTTTGTAATATTTTTATTTTTACAACTTGCACTTAAATTTGAAATTATTTCAAAATGTTAAAGGAGTCTCATAGCAGATGGACTGGCACTTCTAGTATGTTTGTGCATTTTCTTAATGTAACAAAGTATTTGCCATGTGCTCTATGACTAGTTTCATAACTATTTACTCATTTAATTCTTAAGATTCACCTTTGAGATAGGTACACTCTTTTTACAAATAAGGAAACCAAGGCACAGCTTGGTTTACAATTGGCCCCAAATTATACAGCTTGTAATTGCCAGAGCCAAGGCTCAAACCTAGAGAGTCTCAGTCCAAAGTTCCTACTTTATGACAATTCTATGTTTTGTTAAATAACTTCAATATCAGTTGGTAGAAATATCCAAGGAATCTCAGGGATTTTACTAAATGAAGATGACAGTGAAGTAGAACAATTTTCCCCCCAAAGTGGGTTCAAGGATGCCTACTTGATAATAACTCCAGATATTAAAACTCTTAACTACATATATACCTAACATTATATACTTGATATAATCATGCATTATAGAAATTATTTTCAAAACCAACAAAAAAAAATGTTTTTCCTGCACCCATACATGGCATCACCTTTTTACTTCAAATGCACAAATATAAAGAAAGAAAGAATAAATGTAGTTTTAAAGATAAGGGAACAAATGATATTTAAAGTTGTGGTAATTATAAGAATCCCACACATGACTAAATATTGAAAGTAATTTAAAACTCAATTCCAACCCTGGCTGGTGTGACTCAGTGGATTGAGTGCCAACCTGGGAACCGTAAGGTTGCCAGTTCGATTCCCAGTCAAAGCACATGCCTGGTTATAGCCAGGTCCCCATTTGGGGGCGTGGGAGAGGTAACTTGTTGATGTTTCTCTCCCTCTCTCCTTCCCTTCCCCCTCTCTAAAAAATAAATACAATCTTTAAGAAAGTAAAATTAAACCCAATTCCATTACCATTTATAATATCTTAAAGCAGGACATTTGTGAACATGAATGAATAGCTTACCTATTACAAAGGAGGAGAACTTTCTTGGTATAGTACAGAACATCATAATTTTTATTGACTGCATTTATAGGAGGAGAGGTGTAATAAGTTTCTTAGAAATGTGTTCTTTCCCTTAGGTCTTGATATTTTTAATAGGTTTTGACAAACAGTAATGATAATATTCATTACTTGATGATACTACTCAATATTATGAATGCCAGGTTTGCTCTTGGAGAACATTTCACGGTCGATGGGTTTGCAGCAATGCTCCGTGCTTTGAGGGTCCCTTGTGCTTTCATTCCACCTCCGTGGCAGCAGAGTAACATCTCTGCTCTTCTCTGTTCAACCATTCAAAACAATTTTGCTTCACCTCTTAGAAAAAATGTTTCCTAGTTCAGATTCAAATGTTTTCATTCATTTAGCACTGAAATCCAGTGTCTAGTATGCCTTCTCATTACTTTTAACAGCTTATTTAAACCTTATTGTAGAAAATGGATTTTTTTTTTTTAGCAGTTCTATAATTCCCAACCAAATTGAATATAATCCCATTGAGGCCAGGGACTAGGTAAGATATCTTTGCATTAATCATAATGCAGAAAGCCTCTGAATGAATTGATTCAGCATTTATTAACTGATTTTATTTTTAATTTGTCCCAAAGTTTCATAATGAAATTTAAAGTGACTTGAAACCTTGATTGATGGTACTTTTAATTAATTAAAAGAAAACAAACAGCATGAATGCTCTTTCACTTCTCTCTAGATAAAAATTGAATGTCTTCAAAATTCCATTCAAAGGAAGTCTTCATAAAATTTTCAATTTACTTTTTGTCTTCTCCTGGTTGGTCAGCTAATAGTTTGAATTTATATCACTGATATGTACTTAAAATGTTAAAAAATATGTATATAAAATATGATCATGACCATGAAAAAATATTATTCTATAAAGCAACTAGAATGGCACATATAAACATATTATCATTAACAGTCTCAGATTGGGACACTCAGTGATTTTAGTCTTGTTAAACTTTTCCATGGCTGCCTCTTCTCCCCCACAAAAAATAAAAATAAAAATTATTTACACATACACACAGAAAAACACCATAAAAAGCAACATAAATTATAATCATTTAGAAAAGAACATTCTTGCTTTATAATTGTTTTATGTATACCAAATTTCATTAGAGATTTTTGAGGCCAGTGAATATCTTCTACTTTTATTTTTCTGACACTGTTTTGAGGATTGTGTTTGGCACAGAGTTCTGCTTTCAAGTATCAAGATTGTCTTCACATTTTAATCAGGGGATATTTTTTGTTTTATATATGTTAAAATACTAATTATATATAATTTATTCACATTCACATAAAATTAAGGGCACCCATGGGATATTTACCTTGTTCTCTTCTTGTCCACCCCTAGAATGAATCTGTTGAGACAAAGCTTGGCCACTGAGACCGTTCACTGGGATTCTTTTGTCTTGGGGATCGGAAAAATTCTCTCTCTCTCTCTCTCTCTCTCTCTCTCTCTCTCTGTTTCTTTCTCTCTCTTTCAAATAAAACTGAAAGATGCTCAACCTGAAAAATGTTTCACATTCGGGTCCCATTTTGTCTAAAGAATATCCATAATATAAAAAATGGCACACAGAAAGAGAAGGAAGAGAAGGGGAAAGAGAAAAATAATCCTATTAGCACTGTAATTTGTACTAGTTCTTACAAATAAAAATATTTTTAAGAATTTGTAGCTATAATAATAATTGCAATCAAAGTTTGTGCCTCTGGAGTCTATATTTTCACCTAATCCTGACATACAAATGCCTTTGTACCTTTTCTTAAATGATTTTAAAGTACTTGAATACTGAACTTACAAACTACTCCAATTAACATTATTTTTTCCTGAAAAAATAAAACTTTGCTATTTCTGGTATAACTATAGGGATTTTTTTTCCCCTCTACACACATAGCAATGGTGGCCGGATGCCAGAATTCTCCTTCTATTTGGGGAATTCTCTTATCAGTCAACAGCTATGCGGTAGCACAGGCAAGTATTGAAACTTTTAAAAGAGACTGAAATGAGTGACCCAGAACATCGCTGTTGACAGAAACTCACACACAAGGACGGTAAAGGTGCAACACAAAGCAAAACAGAGCATTTCTTCCTTGCAAACTGGGCGACAAAATAAAACAAATGTCAAAAAGCTATTACATCAATACTTTTATATTTTTGTTTCAGTAGCTGCTAGTGCATTTCATATGTCCTATCACCTTAGAGAGCAGTTGGCTTAGATTCGAATATGCAGAGCTGTGCTCCTTCACTACCGCCAAGATGATGGACACCTTTTTAACCTTTCTAAACTGCATCCAATCATTCATTCAACAAACATTTGAATGCTTGATATATGTCAAATGTTTTTCTAGGTATAGTGAAGGGAGAGAGGCAAAGGATTTTGTAGTCATGGAATTTACAATGTGTAAAAAAGAGCCAGGCAATAAGAATATATAACTTAATAAATTTCAGTTAGTGACAGATGTTTTCAATAAAAGAAAAGATAATAATGAGACAGAGGAGGGTGAGGAAGGACATGACTAAATTTAAACTAGCCATGGAAGGTCAGGCATGCAAAGTTCAGGGGTGATGCTTTTCTAGAAAGGTAAATAGTTAGTAGAAGGGCCTTATGGTAGAAAAGAGCCAAGAGTTGGTCAAGGAGGAGAAAGAAAACCAGTGCTGCTGGAACAGAATGAGCAGTCTAGCAAAAGTGCTGTGAAAATATATAAATTGGAAAGGTGGATGGGGCTAGGAAAGGGGGAGCAGAGTAGACCGTGATTCGGACACTGCATTTTGTTCTAATTGCAATGGGAAGTTTGTAGAAGGCTGACAATATGATCTGAAATAGCTGAAAGCAGTTGATGCGATGGATTGTATAAGAAGAAGAAGATTATCAGAAAGTTATTCTTAAATTGATAATGCATGTAAGGTATTAATACAGTACATGGCATATTGCAAGTCCTCAATACATGTGAGCAATAAAAATTTATCGTTATTGTCCCCATGAATTCTGAGGTCTGGGATGAGTCATGACCTAATCTTGAGATTCAAGGCAAGGCAAACATGCAAACATAATCACTGCATACAGTGGGACTTTATAAAGTGAGAAAAATAAATAGGCAGTTTCCAACTGATAACGGTTTTCCAAAAGTTCTCTCACACATCCATAGCTGCAAATCTAGAGTACACATGCTCACAGAAACAATGAATGCTAGCTATTGTCCCAGGATAGCCCATAGTGTTCTAGTTAATCTATAATGTACATGGTTTGGGTTTTGGTTTGGGAGTCAGGGGTCCATATAACATAAAAGAAGAAAACAGACAACAATTGCTACCACTGATCGGATGCTAAAAGAGCACCAACATTATTCTAAGTACTGATTAGTAGAAACCTCTTGCAACATCCTGAAGGATATAGAGAAACTGTTGGCCTCTCCATCCTACAGATGAGACACAAAAACATGCTAATTAACAACTAGCTCATGCAGTCAGTAGTTGCAAAGTAGGGTGTCAGCCCTGGCAGTTCAAACCAAGCAAGCCTGCTTCCTTTTAAACCCTCTTCATGCCCATGTGATAGTGTATTTACTCTTATACCTCATGCTTTAAAAAAAACTCCTGTAGAAATAGTCATTGTTTGCTTGGGAATCCTTATGCAGCCCTTTGGGGAATGTATTGCCATATCCTGGTGCTCCATCTGAGAATGCACGGTAGGTATCCTACTGTACCATTCTAGGTATAAGCTACATACTTTCACATGGCATGGTAGGCTGGTAAACGGAGTCTTGAACTAAGCTCTTCACTGACACAAACTTTAAAAAATCAAGGCAAAAACCTTCATTTTAGGGCTAAGAAAGAGTTTTCGACTTTAAGCAGCAGCTAGAGAGGGTACCTTGGCCCAGATATCTGGCTCCAGGCTGGGTAATACAGGGACCCTTATCAGCTATTACTGTTTTGCCCAGTTTCTTACCTGCATCTGCTTTTGAATAATTTATTTTTTTCTCACAAACTGCCAGAGGGACAGCAATGATAAGCCAGTAGGCAGGGGAAGGGGACCCAAGTAGTCATTCCTGCGCATCCAGCGCGCACACGAGGAGAAACAATACAGAATACAGAGACAAAACGTTTTGGATTCATGAAGGTTGGGGACTGTGGGCTAGTTATCTGTGTTCTTTCATGCTCACACCCCAAATTGGGCTAAAACAGTATCTACCTCTAGAGGTAGTTGTGCAAAATACTAAGCCAGTAGGGGAGGAAAAACAGCGGCAGCTACTTCACTAATTGCTTCCTGTATTCATGCACTTTATCAGGGATTCATAGGGGTCTATCTTCAAAAGTACTTTAATATTGGGTCAAATATAATTTCCATTTTACATAAGAATAAAATGAGATATACAGAATGATAACTTTTTCCAAGGTAACACAGAGTGCATGTACCGTCACTGGGATTTGAACACTGGTGTCCTCAGACCCAATCTTAACCACTAAGTTTACATTCTCCTGGACATGTAGTAAACAATAAAATGCTACTGTTACTATTACCAACCCTGTTACTGGGTTGTCAGGTGGATTTAAGGAAAGGTAAAGCACTAGAACATTGACTAGCACATAAACAATGCTTAATTCACTAACTGCGTTCTCTGTTCTAAAAGTTGTGTCTTATCTGTTTGGATTTATTAAACCTACAGAGCATGAGAATATTTGAAATAAATAAGAAAGTGGATTAATCTTACAGCAACATGAGGCAATCTGAATCATTTATTTTTACTTCTTATTTGTCCTTTAATAACTTGTATTTATTTTGAAAACTCACTGTGAATACTTAGTGCCAGGAAACCTTCAGGCATTTTATCTTCCTCAGCCCTTGTGGCCTATTTCCTCCATAAGTAAGAGACAATCCACACTTTGCTTGCTTACATGTTGACCTGCTGCCTTCATCAGCTCATTTTCCTCTTTTCCTGACCTACTTCAGGAGTTTCAAACTTCTCGCTCGGTCTGGTCTCTAAAAAATTTTGATGGGTATTTCGGTGGCGGGGATTTTTTAATTAATTATTTATTGGGGTGACATTGGTTAATAAGATCATATAGGTTTCGAATGTACATTTCTGTGATACGCCTCCTGTATATTCATTGCGTGCCCACATCCAGTCAAATCATCTTCTGTCACCACAAAGCCATGAAGCCTGCACCTTGCTTTTTTTCCCACGAGGATGAACTCACATTCATCTCCTAGTCTTTACCCAGTTATAGGAAACTTTTCCGCCCTGTAATCCCTGAGGTGACCCGGCCTGGCCTCACCCCAAAGGAGGATTCATTAGCTGGCAATTCATGAAAGCAGGTAGCGCTGCTACTGGGACCCCTGGGCAGGTAGGAGCCTGTGACAGTGTTGCGCAGAGTGCGTGGTGTGAGCGCAGAAACGGATCGCAGCCCATCCGGTGCAATGCCTTCATTGTCTGGGGAGGAAATGAGGAAAGGGAAACATGGATCCTTTCTCAAGCTCCCAGTTACCAAAGTACCGCTGAGGGGAGAAACCGGTCTTCTGCTCTAATAGATGAAGAAGGGAATATGGATGTGTTTCAACAGACAAAGAATGACGCCTATTCCAGGCACCAACTCAAAGCACGGTAGTATTTTAAGAATATTTTTCTGATTCTAAAAAATTAAATAAATGGTCATTGTAGAAAACTTGGAAATTACTAAAAATATGATGAAAATAATCATGGTTAATTCCAGAATTCAGCGAGAACTTCTGGTGTATATATCCCAATATTTGCATCAGGATCATACTGCATATGAAGTCTAATATTCAAGTAGCTCCAAGAAGTCAACATTATACAGGGCATAATATGTTACTTGCCAATGTGGGTATATGATTAGGCTGCTCGGCTGCAGCCAGGTAGGCCTTGCAGTGTTGCTTCTGGGACCTAGGCTTCCCCGTCAGTAAGGTCTGGGTTCAAGCTAAGCTGGTCACTCCCTAGCTACACGAACCTTGGCTCTGTCATCAGTAAGATGCAAATACCACTGTGAAGCTTATAAAGCTCTATTCAAGGATCGAATGAAGTTATATGAACCTTAACCATATAAAAAACTCAGATTTATGTATATTGTACTTTGAGATAAAAAGGAAGAATGGCCTTCTCACCAAATACAACTTTTGGTCTCATTATCAAAATCTGATTGTCAGAGAAGACTGAGCTAAACTGTGTGCTTAGGCTGAATTCAACACACTGGCAACCACCTTTCGCCTCTTCCTAAGCCAGCACCATTTGTGGCTCTCTTCACTGTTTCAAAGAAAATAAAAATCCCCTGCTGTTTCAAGCAATTATCTACTCACCTGTTTTGAACTAGATCAGAATTAGCAGCATCGTCAAAGGTTTTCAATTTTGACAGAACCCACTTGTCTCAAAGAGTTGCAGCTACTTAGACAGCAGCCATTTTATAATATGAGAAATGGGTTACTAATTTCTAAAACTATGCCAAAAATCATTATGCACAATGGCTTATAACTAAAGAGAGGTTCTTCATAATCCAACTAATGCAGTATAAGAGTGAGGGAACCTCTGAATAAAAGCAACAAATGAAGCATTTTCTATTAAGTAGCGGAGTTGGCCAGTGAGTGCTCTGGAAGCAGAAAGCAAGCAATGCCTTATGTTATCATTTTAAGTAAATCAAACTACACCATAAGGAATAACTTTTAAAATCATATATCATGCATCTACTCCACGAGCAATCTGCTGGTAATATATGAAATTTTTGGAATTTATTCATTTAAATAGAATAAATATTAATTCTAAGCTCACTATCACCGTCCTGTATTTGGGGTACTTAATAGCCCACAAGCGGAAAGATAATTTTTCTCCATCCAAGTCCTCATAAACATTAGCTGTTGAAAGGAATAGGTACAAACTAGTGTTTGTCATTTGAGGCTTCGATGTATTTATTTAAAAACTGAAAAATTTGAACTTCTCTATGTGTATTTTGTTTATTCTATCAAAGAGTAGCAGGAGGCATACCCCAGTATTTAGATTCAAATATCTGAATAACTCTGGAAATACAATACTCTTTCTAATACAAGCTATCAGAACAAGGACTCGGGGGTCCATTGCATATTTCTAGAACTTAACTGCATCGATCACATTCTAAAAAGGTTCCAGGTTTGTAAATAACAAGGTGAAATTAACTTCAAGAAAAATTACATTAAAACACACCGGCCATGCCATCAAGGCTCTATCATTATCAGCAAAATCAAGAATTTTTATATTACTCAACATATTTAAATAATAAAAGCAGAAAAAATAAAAACAAAAAAAATCTCAAAAACTTAAAATACAGGTTTTAACAGCGACTTATTGACACCTCAAATTGGAATCTAACCTAATGCTAAAGTGTAATTCTGAAATTCTGATTGCTTGGTGGCTGAGGGGTTTATTTTTAGCAGGTATTCCTTCACCATCTTTGTTTATTGCCATGTAGCGCAGTGCTTGAATCACAGTTATACTCAAAAAATACTGAAGTAGATTTAGTAGAATGTTTAATATACAAAAGTATTTACACACACATACACACCATTACAAAAATGAACTAATCTTAGCAGAAAAAAAGCTACAAATACAAACATATGTATATATGTATTTGTAGTTGTATCTTGTACACACACGCGCACACACACACACACACATATAAAATGTACTCTGAACTTTTCTCTAGAAGGAAAACATTGTCTCTAAAATCAAACATACATAAAAGCAATGTCCTGGTCAGTTTTCCCTCTGTCACACTGTCATTCCATCATGCCTGGATTAAAAACCTGCAGGCCAGCAAGCAAATAGCAACAGATCAAAGTTGGACTATGAGTGTAAACATCAAAAGTATATGAAACAAACCTGATATTCATATACTGTCACACCAGTGTTTGGTAGCTGTATCTGCCAAGAAAATTAAAAAAAAAGGGGGGGGCGGTTCATTAGGAACTCAGAATTTTATAGTTGCATTTCCTACACTTGCAATGAGTATATTTTGTTTTTATGGCAATGCGTGTATTTTAAATCACATTCAGTGCTACAAAATTTCCATAGAAAAAATCCCACTAATTTTCTACTGTAATTTTATAAATTATTGCTTATAAATGTATAACTCAGCACAGGACATGGAATGTTTTTCATAATAAACAACCCAGCATCTCTTTAAGGTATTTGTAGTATCAGGTTTTTGTAATATCAACACTTTTTCTTCCATTACACAAATTATCAACTAAGTTTTTAAAAAGTATTTTTTAAAATAAGAGTGCTGCACATTATCTCAACCAAATATGACTCACACATGATTAAGGTCCACTGCAATAAAAACATGTTATTACTATTTAGCAGAGTGATAATATCTTACTTCCAAATGGAATAATTAATAACACTTGTTTTAATATTTAAAAATATCTTTCATTTAAAAATATTGCATTGCTCAAACCACATTAAACACAGACAAATTTTCTCAACTACACTTTAAAACATGAAAATTTGAGAATCTTTTTACAAGTATACATAACTAATGGTTTTTGCTCATGACATAGTAAAAAAATTTGTTATTTAAGGAACCCCTAAGTTCTATTGATTACTACTTCATCTTTAATAATTTCTAAAAATGTGTACCAAGTCTTGAGGTAAGGTGGATTTACTCACTGTTTTTTATATCCTTGCCCATACAGTAACATTTACAACTAATTCATGCACTAAGATGAGTAGCTCACAATATTGCAAATCATGAACTACCTTAATTTCAGAGGTATGGTCTGAACCTGAAGGATGAAAATAGTAGGACATGACTGTCCTATTACTAAATAAAACACCAAAGGAAACTTTCTTCTCAAAAAGTACAGTCAGATACACAGTGACCTACACAATGCAATCAGAAAACATCAAGATATTACTTATTTAAAAATAACTGACTTAATATGACAAGTAAACTGGGTATCCAGCCAAGGAAATGGAAGGGAGATATTAACAATATGTGTTTTATATAATCACCTAAACTCAGGTAGTAAAAAAATCGTGAATATATGAAATGATTGAATAATATCATTTTTTGAAAAAAATACTATCTGGACACTTTATTATGTTTCCTTTATGTCTCAAAACTTAATGCTAGTTTTAAAAATCACAATTATCAGTGTTTCAGGAACCTACCAAAGAGTTCTCTTTGTAGGAACATGTCGTACCATAATCACGTATCACTTAACTCCATTCATCAAAAGCTCCAAGGCACACAAAAATATATCCACAAATTATAATTATATTTATTCTAATATAGCTGTTATAATCATTTCAGTAAAAGTTTATTTGCATGCTAATTTTTAAATTTAACTTGGAGGCTTTTTGACATTATACCTATGGTGCTGATAACTATACTAAAGGGCATCTGTTGAGCGTTCGTTTGCTGTTCTCCGTTACTGCACCCTCTCCTCTAACGTTCCCACAGGTCTCTCTTTTTGCAAGAACTGACACAAAACCGTTAATAGTTTCAAGCTATTCTTACTGTGAAGCAGATAGCAGACTGCCTTTGTAATTATTGAGGTGTTTATAGTAGAGGTTTATAAGCACATAATTTTGATGTGACATTGGTCGTCTTGACTTATAATTTTCAAACATACCTTTTTAAATTCACTATGTTCTTTATCATCAAGTTTATTGAGCTTATTTTTTACCATTTCTTATGAGAATAATTGAATTTAACAGTTGAAGAGGAGCTCAAGGATTAAAGGCATTCAAAGTCGCGAGCGGAGGTGCCACTGTAATCGCACAGCAAGTGTCACGCATGTCCCCGCTTTCACCCGCTAAGGCTTTTACCAAATTGACAATTTCAACTACCTAATATGAAAACAAACTCTAAAACACAATAGATCCAGAGGAATAAATACAGGTAATGCTGTACTTTGGCTAATACAAATTTTTTTAAAGGATTTTTTTTACAAACTAAGGTTCACAAACTATCAGAGAACTACTAAGCTGAGCACTTTACACAAAGCACTGTTAAGTAAACTAAGAGAGACAATAGGGATCCCTGAAGGTATTTATGGAGCAATATATCCTAAAACATTATTTAGACAGCAAATGAACTTACTTGATCTTGCCCATACGATGAGTCATTAAATGATAAGAGGTATGGATACAACAGACCACTGGAAAAACTGTTTCTGGAATGCCATTCTTGCTGAATGAGTGTCTATCTCCTCTCAATTACAAACCAATATTGCTAATTAAATATCCATCTTGATGGGCAGAAAGGACAGGGTTTCTGAAATGTGGGGTGTGTGTGTGTGTGTGTGTGTGTGTGTGTGTGTACATCTTTCCCATATGCCACGTATGCACATATGTGTGTTTGTGTATGTCTGTTTTTAAGATATATCGTTGGTAGTTAAATTATATAGACTCTTCCAGATTTTAAACATAAAAATGATTAAAAAGCATAAAATATTTTCAATAAAAAAGTTAACTGAGTAAATTTAAAAAAAGAATTAGCTAAATGTTTTATTTTCAATTACATTTAGCTTAACCAACCTCAAAGTCAATAAATAGTACAACAGTAAAATGAGAGACCTTGTGATTATTTCACCAAAATTCTTTTTCTATTCTCTTTCTCAATTAGAAATATCCTGTATTTACCTATTCACTGCAGGCTTCCAGCTCCCAGCAGCTCTGAAAAAGCAAAGCATACCAATGGGCCTTTTGAAACCAAAAGAAAAGATTGTCACTCCCAAACTACCAACTATTTCCCTTTTGAATACAAACACACTATTTGAAGTAATTCATTTAGCTTTTTCTAAAGGCACCTTGTGTAACCTTGCAAGTGGTGATTTGTAATGTGGCAGGCTGTTATCAGGCAGCTACAATATTTTGCCTCAGTTCAATAAAGAGCAGTGTTAGTCTAAAGTTCATTCATAAAGAAACATTTCAGGGCAAGTACTCTCCAAACCTAGTTCATGTTTATCGGTTTGTTGTTGGAGAGGAGAGGAGGCTGGGTAGACAAACCCTCATTCTCCCTATTTAGTTGACTCTTTTCTAACTCACAAGGGACATTCACATGTTTTGCCTATCCTATACAGCCAAAAAATGGATCAAAGCAATCTTATGTTATAGCCTCCTATGTGTTATAGTGTCTATGCTTTTGCCTGTCTCTCCTCATTTTTTTAACTTCAAGGCACACCTGCCCATCTTCCAATCAGCCAGGGCCTTTATACACTTCATCCCTAAGAGCTGTGGCTGAATGTCAGAGACTGCTTTTTTGCCCCAAATGGTCTGCATGATATGTCAGGAAATTAAAGAGCTGCTCTCAACCAATAGCTAATATGACTTGGCATAAATACCTTATCTCACTCATCCCTCAGCTTGTGTATATTTTACATTGGTTCCCAAATTTTCTCAATGTGACTAAGCTTTGGTTGCCCATATTAGTAACTTTTTTGTACAAAAATCTTTGTTGGCTGCTTTTCCTTCATAGCTAACCTCCTCATTTTGGGGGATCACCTCCAAAATAGATTAGTAGCACTCCAGTATTTGTTTCAATGTCTACTTCTGGAGAAAATTATAAGATATTATGTACCTCTCACTAAAAAAGTTTGAACTTCACCCAAAATGAATAGAAGCCCAATCTGATATACATTTTTATCTCAGATACCACCAGTAATAAAAATGTCAGCAGACAGTGGCGCAACCTAATAGCTGTGTTCTTTTGCTTCTTATTTCCATCCCCTGGGATTAATATAGGCAATTTTAACTTATATGTAACTATAATTAGACTCAAGGATTTCAACAAACAATACCGACTCTCTAGAGATTAATGAAGTTGCTTTGCCATTTTAGTTCATGCCCCTGCTGGCAATCAGTACTAGTACATGTAAGTTTCTACGTTTCAACCCTCATTTCAGGGTCTGCTTTTAGGGGAACTCAAATTAAAACATTGTAAGAGATTGTTGTTTTTCCTAGAGCTGTAGAGGAAATCAAGGCTGATACCAAAGATGAAATGCTAATTGCCCTGACTTATGATGTAAATGCTTCTCTCCCACCTCTGTAAGCCCTTTTCACGCCTCCCAATACCCTCCCCCACTTAGCCCAGCATAAAAGGAATGCGGGGCTGTTGTTCTGGGCTCAGAATTTGGAGTTTGTCTCCTCTGGGTCCGTGCACGTAAATAAAGATCGTGCTCCTAACACCTCAGTGTCTGGTCATTGCATTTTTCCGTAACATTTGGTTCCCTGACCGGGAAACGACCTTACATACATTCGGGTCGACTTGCCGCCGACTGAGCAGGGCAGGCTGGGTGCCTGGTGGCCCGGCTGGGGACCGGGGAAGCGCGAGCCCTGAGATTTCTCAGGCCCCGACCAGTCGGGACACCGGACTCCGGCCTGCGACTCCAGCCGGGAAGTGGGGGCTTCGGAACACGATCTATCAGAAGGCGCCGCATCGGTAAGTGCCCCGGGGACCAGACCTGAGATCGGGAGGGATTTGAGTCCCTCATCTGTTACAGTAGGATCGAGACTACGGAAGTCCGACTGCCGGACCCTCACTCGGGGAGGGAACTGAATAGCCCCTGAATGTTTGAAAGTAAACTTAAGTGTGTCTGTGTTTGTTTTTCTATGGGTGATAGTTTTGGGGAGGGAACTGAATAGCCTCTGAATGTTTGAGAGTGAACCCAAGTGTGTCTGTGTTTGTGGCTGCTCAGGCGCTAGCCTACAGAGCGGGAGTGGGTCCCAACCTGCGGTTCCTGTGTCAGGTCGTACGGCATAACGGTTGACAGTTAACCCCTAATTCTGTAGGGGCAACCTTAGCCAAGACCGACTTCGTCCCGCGAGGGAGCAGGCCAGGCGGACGAGCGAGTGCCCCCACCCTTTGTGTGTCTGCGCCGCGCGGGAGGGAGGTCATGGGGGGCGGACCTTCTACAATTTTAGATTGTACGCTGCAGAATTTCAGCAAATTTAAAGGGCAGGACCCATCGTTTGATGCGGGCCAATTAGAGACATTTTGTACTGCAGAGTGGCCAACTTTTGGGGTTGGGTGGTCCCCCGAGGGAACATTAAATCTATCCACTATAAGAGCAGTTCACCTGAAAGTTACAGGAAAGCCAGGACATCCCGATCAGTTTTCCTATATAGATAGATGGCAGGAGTTGGCCCAGGATATGCCCAGCTGGCTTAGTAAGTGCGCGGGGACTCAGGGGTGCTGTAGAGGAGCCGCCGGCGGGGCATGCCCAAGAATGTGTTGTCCACAGGCGCCCCCTACGGCTCCCCTGCAGGAGCCCCTGACTCCTCCGCCTTCTATCTCGCCCCAGGGGCATCAGTCTCCCCAGGAGCCCTCCCCAGTTCAGTACCCAGCCCTGCCCCATCCAGGCCCGTCACCCATAGCTACCAGACTTAGAAGCCACCGGCCCCCTCTTCAGATGCCACTCCGAGAGGTGCAGGCAGCACCCACAGTTAATGAGGACGGGACTGTCCAGCCTGGACCGGCTACTTATTACTACCAGCCATTCAGTACTACTGACCTCCTGAACTGGAAACACCACACCCCTCCGTTCTCAGAGAAGCCACAGGCCATGATCGAGCTCGTAGACTCGATCTTCCAAACCCACTGGCCCACCTGGTTTGATTGTCGCCAACTTCTCCTGAGCCTGTTCAACAGTGAGGAGAGGAGAAAAATTCTAGAGGAGCCTATGGTCAGGGTCAAAGTTGGGGGCCAAGACATTGACTTTATGGTAGACACAGGGGCGGAACACTCAGTAGTCACCATCCCAGTTAGGCCCCCACGGGGAAAAAAGTCCTCGTGCAGGGAGCCACCGGACTCTCGGCTAGCCCCCAGAAATTTTGTGAGGCACGGAAGGTCGAACTTGGGGGCCACCAGATCTCCCATGAGTTCCTCTACCTACCAGACTGTCCTATCCCCCTACTAGGCCAAGATATCTTGACCAAGCCAGCAGCGCGGGTCACCTTCTGGCCAGAAGGGGCCTCCCTGGACCTCCCCACGCCACGAACTATTGCCCTAGTGCTTCCACGAGAAGAAGAATATAGGCTCCACCAGGAAGACGGAGTGTCAGCCCCAGACCCATCTCTGGGCTAAATACTCTGGGGTCTGAGCAGAAAACAACCCGCCGGGGCTGACCACGGAACGAGAGCCGGTAATAGTGGAACTCATGCCCTTCAGTCTCCAAAGTGACAACTGGCCCACCTTTACTGCAAGAGTGATCCAGCTGCTAACCCAAGCCTTAAAACTAAAATGGAGGCTTCACGCTGCCTACCGACCTCAAAGCTGGGGCAAAGTAGAACTAATGAACCGGACTCTAAAAGAGACTTTAGGGAAACTTTGTCAAGAGACTCTCCTACCCTGGCCAGATGTCCTGCCACTTGCCCACTTTCAAGTTAGGTGCACCCCAAATTCAGCAGGGTACACCCCATACGAAATCCTATATGGAAGAGCGACCCCTATAACCCAAATCCCTACTACCACAGACTTCACTACCTTAGGGGAGGCCCACCAAGCCTCCTACCTCAAAGCCCTAGGTCAAGAGTTAGAGAGAGTCCGGCAGGCCCACCTTGGGCAAGAAATAGTGCCAACAGGGGGGCCGGCCCACTCCCGTAAGCCAGGGCAGTATGTTTGGGTAAAAGACTGGAAAAAAACAGTCCCTCCAACCCAGATGGGTTGGGCCCTACCTAATACTGTTAACTACCCCCACCGCCTTAAAAGTTTCAGGTATTACCAGAGCCAAGGCCGCCGCTGACCCTGAGGAAACCAACCCAGGACCGGAACAGGGACCAGGCCGAATCCCAGCCCTAAAGCTGAGAAGGACCTGCCAAGACGGGGAGGAGGAGTGGACCGTCGCCGAGCCAACGCTACCTGCCACCATCTCCAGCACTAGACCCCCAACAGGAGCAGAGGATCCCATTTCTCGGTGCAGAGACAGACGAAAGCACTGTCTAAGCACCCACAGGGGGGAATGTAGAGGAAATCAAGGCTGATACCAAAGATGAAATGCTAATTGCCCTGAGTTATGATGTAAATGCTTCTCTCCCACCTCTGTAAGTCCTTTCCACGCCAAATCTATATTATGCCTCCCAATACCCTCCCCCACTTAGCCCAGCATAAAAGGAATGTGGGGCTATTGTTCTGGGCTCAGAATTTGGAGTTTGTCTCCTCTGGGTCCGTGCACATAAATAAAGATCGTGCTCCTAACCCCTCAGTGTCTGGTCCTTTCATTTTTCTGTAACAGAGCCAGTCTTGTTTTCTCTTAGTCAAAGCTACTTCGGTTGTAAAAAACATAAACTAATTGGGACCATCTGAAATAAATATCAAAAAAGTATATATCTTGGAAAAATTCTGGGATAACTCAAGGAACCACGTTCAGCTGGGTCTGCTGAAAGACTTCTTGGATGATCACTGGAAACTCAGAAAATTCTCTCTCATATCGGCCTCACTGGTGTATCTGTTTTGTTCTGCCTGGAGATTAGACCTATGACTCCAGAGTTTACATTTCCTCTGTATTAGGAACCAGCCCAAACTGGTACCTTCTCAACTTTAATGACAATTTCTCCCCAGAAAATGTCAGATAGTCACTCTGATCCATTTGGCTCCAATCAGATGAACAATGGTGGTGATATAGTGCTCGAAGAAGGGGTTAGAGTTCTAAGAGAATAGGGACAAAAACAATGTTTGTTTGTTTTTTAAGAGAACCCTCTAAAATACCAATTATATAATATCAGTTATTAGGGACTAAATGTGAATTGTATCTAAGAAAACTGTACTTATTTTTTCATTTCTAACTGGGAGTAGTCAAAAGGAGCTACTAACAGTAAACATTATATGCATCAAGGGCCTTTTTATCTCCTATTCATCCTATGTGGCTCTTAAACTTTCTAATATTATAAAACTTTGATCTATACATTTTTTTCTTTCAGAGACTTAAATATCTCTGTGAATTGCTGTTTAATATAAATCATACATTCTAACAGTTCATGTTGAGATAGATTTAAAAAGCAGTTTTCCTTTATGGTAAAAATGGATTATTGTCAAAACTATGAAATTTTAAAAATATACATAAAGCTAACATTGATAGGTCACATACTCAAAGCTTCCACTTCCAAGCAAGTATCAATATGTATCCTTTGCGGACACCAATGCAGTTATTTTTCCTTTCCTGACAACTTTCTAAAGGAGGCCCTAAATATCTCCATTGGAACATTTTTCAATACTTCACAACATTTTTCTTCCTTTCCAAAAGCAAACAAAGTTGACCACTGTATCCCTACTGCTAAACCCGTAACACCATCATTTTCCTTCAGGGAGTAGCCTTCCTGCCAGTATAAACACACTCCCCAAGAACTAGCTTGTCAGGTACCAGCACTGATGTACTATGTCGGTCTGGGTCATTGTTAAATCCTCTCTTTGGTTATTACTGTTGACATCATGACTATCTATGTGTTTTCTAAATGACTGTGGTTTGGTGCCTATGCTTTAGGGATTAATAGAAAGTCACCAGTCACTTATGCCCTTCGGCAATTTCAAAATCTTTATGTCACATTTCAGGGTGATAGCAATGCTGGCAGTTGATACGGCACTGAAGATTAAGAGATATCAATAAACATAGGCTATCACTGTGGATGCAGGTATAGGTCTCAGTTATTAATCTTTGGGTATATCTATTTTATCCAGGATAGGGTAGTCAATTCTATACAACACAGGGTGGGGGAAAAGTAGGTTTACAGTTGTTCATATAGAAAATAATATAATAAATAATAAATAATACCATAAGAATAAACTGTGTTTCACATACTCACAACTGTAAACCTACTTTTACCCCACCCTGTATGATTTACCTGTATTTATCCGACTGTCTATTGTTTCTCTACAACATATTTTTTCTCTCGAAAAAAGAAAAAACACAAAAGCTATTACCTAAAATTATATGGTCTTTATCTAAATCCTCTCCCAAGGATATGTTTACTGATTTTTTTAGAGAGGAAGGGATGGGAAAAGAGGCTGGTGGGTGGGGGTGGGGAGGACAGGGAGAGAGAGACATGGACTGGCTGCCTCCCACAGCTGCCCCGACTGGGGATCCAATCTACAAGCGGGATATGTGCCGTGACCAGGGGTCGAACCCGTAACCTTTCGGTGTATGGGACGATGTTCCAAACAACTGAGCCATCTGGCCAGAACTGGTCTTTTTTAATTAAAATGTTTAATACGCATACTATTTCCTACTATTTTGTGATACAACAACCTATTTTGCTAGTCAGGACAGTGCGATTCTCATGTTTCACTACATACCACTCCTGTCCATTAGCAGCAAACACCTCACTTCTTTATTGATAGAATGTTTATTGTCAGAATCAGTAAACCCAAGGGCACCTAATCTTCTCCTCTGCTCCAGTAAGAAAAGTGTGCTCATATTTTCTTCAAGGGTTATATTGAAAATTGTGAGGAAAAGATAAAAAGTTCATATAGCTACATAGAATCTTAAAGCATAGTATAAACATATGTCATGCTTAAGAATTCTAAGGGAGTCATTTTTTTACTTTTACGTTGCACGGACAGGTAGACGGTCACTATTGTAAGGTAGCTCACAAATACTCAAACACTGTGACCGTTATTTTTCTTTATGTGTTTAAACACTGTATGTTCATGGTGTTTACACTATATCTTTGAACACTTTAAATATGACAGTGAGCAAAGAAAAACAATTCCAGCAAATGATGCTAAAACAAGTAAATATTCAAACCTAAAAAAGAAAAACCTTTACATAAAAATTACATCTATATAGGCTATAAACCTATACTTAAAAGCTGAAACCATAAAACTTCTAGAGGAAAATATTGAGAAAAACTTTGTGACCTTGAGGGAGGCAAAGATTTCCTAGAGGTGGCACTAACACAATTAAGAGTAAAGAAAACCAATAAATTAGACCTTAGAATAAATTAATAGCTTCTATTCTTCTAAAAAGACACTTAAGAAAATTAAAAGCTAAGCCAAATATTGGGAGAAAAAAATCTGCAGTACATACACTTAAAAAGGATGAAAATTCAGAATAAACAAATAACTCTGATAACAATAAAAAGACCAACAATCCAATTAAAAATCTGTCAACATGCTAACCAATCATTTCGAATAGGAGAAGAGATACAAATAAATGGCCAAAAAAATACATAAAACATGCTCAACATCATTAATCATCAAGGAAATGCAAATTAAAACCACAGTAAGTTACCACTTGAAATCACTAAAATAGCTGTTGTTAAAAAGACTGAGAACTTCAAATGTGTGCAAGAAAGTGAACTACCAGAGTTTTAAAACTATTTGCAATCCCATGTAATAAAACGTTTAACCATATATACATTCTCTGCGACCCAGCAATTCTACTCCAAGAGAGCATAAATCCACAAAAATATTGTACATGCATGTTCATTGCAGCTTATTCGTAATAAGCTAATAACCAAAAACAGCTGATGTCCATCCACAAGAAATTAGATAAACAAATTGTGACATATTTGCACAATGGAACACTACTGAACAGGAAAAATAATAATAAACTATGGATAAATGCAACAACATAGGTGACTTTCAAAAATATATTGAACTTAAGGAGAAGGAAGTGTATATAGTCAATTATTCCATTTACATAATGCTAAAGAAGAGTCAAAGTGATCGATGATAGAAACCAGGTCAGTGGCTGCAAAAGGAAATACAGGTTAATGAGAAAGGGGTATAAGGAAAGTCTAAGCGGACGGAAATGTCCTCTATCTTGCCAAGACTACTGCTTGCACAGATTATACAATTATCGAAACTCATCAAATCGTATACCTAAAAACTGCATTTCATTTCTCAAAAAATTTGCCTCCATTTTTTTAAAGTAAGAAAATCAGACAAAAGCGGAGGAAAGAAAAGAATCTTCAGTGATTCCTGTCATAAATACTGCACATACGCTGGCAAGGGATTCATGAGATGCTTGGTTGATCTATGAGACATTTGACAAGAGTATAGTTCACAGATAAGAAAACAAAGGATCGATGAATTTTAGAAATTTTCCCATAGTCACAAAGCAATTGAGTAGCTGGTCTGGGCTTTAAAAATGAGTATTTTGACTTCACCTACTACATTGTTTCTACTATAAAGGTAGTTCTTATTTTTTACCACAATCTAGAATACCGCACTACAGACACACACACACAAATGTTTCATAAAATGATGTTAACCTTAAAATAGGTAATTAAAATTTTGCAGAAGCACATGTCTTCTTTCAGGTCCAACAGCCATTATTTCCTCCAGTCCTGAAAACAAACCTATGAAAGATAACACATGTATCGTTTCACACAATGTTACTCTGTATGAAGAAACGGTTATAAGCTTTAAGGATCTAAGCATACAACAGATTCAGCCACCTAGCTCATGTTCACTGTGGATCACAGCTTCTTTGATCAGAAAAAGGAAGTAAATTCCTATATTGACTGCAGAATCACAAATTTAAGGGGAAAACATATCAAGTAGGTGGCAGTGATCAACAAAGTTACATGTGCCAACAAATCATTACAAAATATCAAAGAAAAAGTACGCTTGGAAATTCAAAGACGGTCTTAGGAAAAGGGTAGGGATTGATTTTATAATGTTATGATCTGATGGTACAAGGTGCAGTTTTGTATAACGATGTTCCATGAAAGTTAGCAAGGTAGAAGCAGAAGGAATGGAGGGTGGAGATGATGGTGCAAGCCTTGGAAATGCACTGTACCTTAAAGTGGTCAAGTGAAACAATATGTGGCTGTCATTAGCTTGTTAGTTTAGAACTAATGGTGACCTAATTTTACATATAAGGAAAAGAGGGACATAGAGGTTAAAGTAACTCACCCAAAATAATACAGAACTTTTATTATAGGAACAAAATTGGAAACCCAGGAGTCCGGTTTCAGTGACTATGCTGTTAACCACTACATTAAATGTCTCTCTCATTCTACTATCCCCTTATAAAGGTCAAACCATAAAAAATTGCTGTGTTTTTAGGTCAAAATTATTAAATATTATCAATTTCATACTGTTCAACAAATTATATCTCCTAGCTCTCCTCCTTTACAAAATCAAAGTTCTTGGAAGAGTTTTCAAACCTCTTTCTCTTACAGTCTCGCAATTAGCTACTCAACCTGAAGAAATTTGAGACTTTTTCTCTAACTTCTCTCTCAATTCGTTCTTTGTCGCTAAATCCATTTGACATTTTTAATCTTTGGTTCACTTGGTCTTTCTGTAGCACATGAAAATATTAATCAAATACTTAATTTTTCAAATATTCTATTTACTTGACACTGAACGTACTTGATCGTTCTTACCTACACTCTAGGAAACTGTTTTTAGCTAACTCTGCAGACTACGTTTCTTCCATCTTTCCATTAAATGCTGATGTTCCTCAGGGTTTTGTCCTAAATCTTCCTGTTGCTCTCCATGTGCTCTTCCTGATGAACTCTTCTTCTCCCAAGGTCAAGTACTACCTACCTGCTAATGAAACCTAAACCATTATCTGTGGCACAGACCTTTCTCCAGACCCCACTCTCCACCTGCCTTTTTACCTCAACACCCCACATGCCTTTCAATGTATGTCCAACTGAACTCAGCATTAACCAGCTTTTAATTCTTGTCTGAATAAGTGACACCGCCATTAAACCAATTACCAAGAGCATTCTAGACAAGAGCCTTCGCTAACCTTTATTTTTTCATCTTTTCTATCTAGTATGATTTTTTATATTTCACTTGATAAATTTCTATTATCTCTCTCCACTTCTTCCCATCTGCACTCTCATTATTTAAATTCATGTCACCACAAATTCTTTCCTGGATTGCTATCTATCTGATGGTCTGCTCAGGTCTTATTATCTGTCAGATCCTTCCCCAGCAGTGCAGCTACATTATGCTTTAAAGGAAATTCTGGTATCAAATTGCTCTCTTTTAAAACCTTTAAATGATTTACCATTGCTTTTGACATAAAGTTCAAACTGTTTAACACTGGTGACAAGATATATGTGATAAGCATCTACCATTGTCTTTAGACCCACTTATTCTTGATGCTTTCTCTTTTACTGTATTTTTCAAACACACTTAATCTTTTGGGTTCCTGGACCCAAACGTGCATGGGGGTGTTCCCAAGCAATGAAAAGCAATTCTCAGACAACAGCAGGGTGTCCAAGAAGTCAACCAAATTCTGATACTATCTACTTGGAGATAGCATAAGATTCCACAGGTTAAGGATTCGGTCCTACAAGCCTGCCCCCATGACCCACTTTAGAAGCCAGTTTCAAGCCAAGGTTGTCATTTGTGCTTTTGACTAACTAGCTGTAAACTGGGGTTCCAAAATATCTTCTTTTCACTTCAGAGGCCAATTTCAAGGTCCAGGTTTTTACCTGAAATTCTAAGCAAGTGTCTATTAAACTAGAGGTTCCACAGTCTCCTCCTAGGATTTCAGTCATTTGCTAGAGCAGCTCACAGAACTCACAGAAACATTTACGTATTAGATTATCAGTTTATTGCAAAGGATGTATCTCAGCAGCACACAGATGAAAGAAATGCATGGGGTAGAGGGTGGGGGAAAACGCAGAGCTTCTGTGCTCTGTACTTTCAACTCTTCCCGAAACTTACTGTGTTCTACAAACTAGGAAGATGTCTGAACCCAGTCCTTTTGGGTTTTCATAGGGTTCCTCATTACACAGGCATCCTTGATTAAACCAAGTGGCCACTAACAGTCGATTCAACCTCCAGACCCTCTCCCCTCCCTGGAGGCTGAGGGAGTAGGACTGAAAGTTACAACCCTCTAGCTACATGGCTGGTTCTAATGGCAACTAGCCCCAGGCCTCAGGTGGGATATAAAAGCCACACCATTAACATAAAAAGACACCTCGTATCTCCCAGCACTTAGGAGGCTCCAAGGGTTTTAGGGGTTCTGTGCCAAAAACAGGGAAGGAGACCAAATATAAATTTCTTATTATAAATCACAATATCACACTTAACTTCCGCCTATTTAAATAAATGTTCTCTTTCCTTTCAGGCTGTAGAGATGTTGTTTGCTGTACCCAGTATAATTCTCCTTAATTATAGCCCTTCTTCTTCACTGACTCCTGGCCATATCCCACTTTTTTGTTAGATCTCAATTAACATGCCCCTTATTGTTGAAGCTTTCCATAATTTCTGTAGACATTTTTAGGTGTCCTACCTGGGACTCCTAAAAAATTTCCCTTATTACTGCATTTTGCAGATCCTATGAAAATTGTTTATTTAATTCACTGTAACTCTTTCCCCTCCTCCTCCACCAAAATACAGGATCTGGCAAAAGTAACACCTGCTTGAGTGTGGTTGGTAGGGTATTAGTATGGGAGTAATAATTTATAGTTTTAATTTGAACATTTCACCTAAAATGTCATATTGTGTGTTTGAGTGTGATATTGTTATGTTACAGAATTACATGCTCATGATTTTGTAATAAAAAGGGGGCATTATTTGTGCCAGATCCTGTATAACTCTCAGCAATACAGAGCACAGATATTAAGAAACAACCAAACCAAGTCTGTACTGTTCCTCATTAACTATCTATGTCTAGCACATGCTTAACAAACACAGTTTTTACTCATTTTATTCAAAGAGAAACCATTTGGCTTATTGCAACTCATTCCAAATACTTATCATTTCATATAATTCCATTAAATGGCTTTTAATCATCATACTGCTTTATTCCACCAGATTTTCCTTATATGGATATGATATAATTTCAAATCTTGCACTAATTTCAGAATACTAGCTTAATGAATAGCCATCTATCTTCCTGAAGTCCATTCCAAAACAATATCATTTAATAAAATGCCATCTGCCCTCGGCACACCAAATGTTCTTTCATCTCCACACAATTCCTTAAAGGCCCCCTCTTCCATCAGACCATGGAAAGATAAAAAGGCAGCTTCTAGTTTTTTCATTACAAAAAGAAAAACATAAGACTCTCTGAAGACATGGATGCTCTTTAATCCAAAATAACAATCATTTTAAATTTCTCCATTTATAATATTTACATGCCTAAACATGTAGTAAATAATGTGTTCCATTATGCAGTCAGCCATCTATTGTCTTCTATTATACAGTGAGTACATTGCTGCATGTAAGTCAAATTTCTAAAAAAAAAAAAAAAAAAGAAATTCCTTAAATTTCCTGGAGAAAATTACTGTAAAGGAAACACTAGACTGCAGTAACAGGTATTTAACTCTTCTAAAAGCTTTATCAAAGCACGGGCATGGTATGTCCTTAAACAAGTAAGATTCTTCAATATTTTTTAATTTTTAATGTTTAATGGTTGTTCTTTGACACTTTCATATTGGACATTTACCTACCATCTAATTTATTGCTTAAAAAATGCAAATTGATAATGCTATCCTCTAATCTGCCTCTTTTGCCTTTCCCATAAAATACATACGACATTAGCTGCCTTTTTAGGTATAATGTAAGGACCAGAGCCAGAAGGTATATATTCAATTAAAGTAGTTATTACTTTAGTCATCCATTTCTTCTAAAAATTAACAAAAGTTTTCTCCTTCATCCTCTTTACTGAATTTCTGTCATAGAGGCTCCCTCTCCTGAGTTGTAGTCAGGACGCATCATTTTCTGATATATAATTCTATGAATCCACAAAAAAAAATCTACACTCTCGAGAAAACACATTCATTCTGCTTTTCTATTAGAAAAGTAAAATCTAATTTTTAATGTTTTAAATAAAATGGGCATCAATTGTGCCATTTTTGATAACAGTATAATAATACCAGCCAATCTGCTTCAAAGTTATTAAATCTTAAAACCTCAGAACCTGTACATGACATTTCAATCAATCCATGTTGCCGAGTTCTCTGTTTCTGACCACATGTGAAATCTGCTGGCCTTCCAATTTTAAACAAAACCAACGAGCCTCAAGACACAAAAGAGGACCTATAGTTTTTCTTCCTAGAAGAATGCAGAGAATGTAAGCAGTTCTCTTAAAAAAAAAAAAAAAAAAAAGGAAGAAAGATGCCTCAGCAAATCACACAAAGTTCTCCAATCTCTTTTTGGATGAAAAAAAGAAAAAGAAAAGACTGGGATGTCCCTTGCCATCTCATCACCAAGCTCCCTTAGAAACAAGTCAATATAAGACATACAGAAAAGTTAAGCTGTCTTGGTAATCCTTAACCCGATTTTGTACTTAGGTGAGTTACCCTATTTATAAATGTACTTGCCTTTTACACAGTACACTTATTTAACAATACTGTGTAATAATTCATCTTATATACTTGCGTTCAGGAACATACTTCAGAAGTTAATGGTAACCATATTGATCTCCTAGACATACTTTGCATATTAATATCTAGCCTTTCTTCAAAGCCTGACTCAAGCTGTGTCTCTTCTGCAGAAGCAGTACGGTATAATGGTCACATGTTTCCTGTGGGGGAGAAAGCCGGGTTTCGGCTTTATAATTCATTTGCTCTGTGACTTGAGATAAATTAACTTCTTCAATTCTTAATTTTCTCATTTGTCAAACAAAGATAATGCTAATACCTATCTCATTGGACTGGTGGGATGGATTAAGTGTGGTAATTCATGCAAGGCATCTAGTGCAGTGCCTGACAAAGAGTAATTTCCCAATTAATGTTGACAATAATAAAAATGATGATGATGATGACGACGAAGAAGAAGAATCAATGATTACCATGACCAACAAGAGTCATACCCTCCTCTGAATTCCCAGGAAATCGTCGATGTATAAAATCCAGCAGATCTTCCCATGCACTGTTATTTTTACCTTATGCATACTATTGAATCCCCCAGATTATTTAGAAACCAATAAATAAAACATCTGATACCTCTTCGTATACCAAAAGCACATATTTCAGACAGGTGTTACGAACAAACACTGAAGGGTATGTATGCTATAGTCAAATACAGTGCAGCCCTGGCCCATCAATATTTACCTCCCAAACTATCAGGATAGTAAATGGCCTAAAAATTGTCATTTGGGTGTTCTTGAAAGTTTGTTGTTTCTCTTTGCAACAAAATCTTTCTGAAAGTAGTGTTCGTAAGGCCAACTAAGCAATGGAGGATATGCTACAAATGACTTCTTTCCCACAACAGTTAATAATGATTGAGCAATGATGCTTGGCTAAGACTTCAAGTTTTTAACAATAAAACTTCAATCATTTCAGGATTCACCACTTGAGAAGAAGTCGTCACACAACAACATGGGTATTTGCAAAGAGTAATTTGGGAGATTAGCTATTACCTACTACTCGTTTTTTAAAAATATGTTTCTACACCATGTTTATTTTAATGAAATTCACCCTTTTTATAAGAAAAGGGATCACAATCTATGACTATATTAAATCTTACATTGCTATAGCTTTAAAAAACAAACTGGCCTCAGAATATAAGCCAATTAAGATATACTTTTTAATAATATATATTCAGACAAAAAAGATCATATCAGGTGTTCAAACAAGTAAGGGCATAAGAAAAGTTGATGACATGACAGACTTATTTCCATGGGTTTCCAAACACTGCCTGTAAAACTTCCCTCCCATCAAAGCTCCTGCAGGAACAAAAAGCTTCGATGTAAATTGTACATATCAACAGAAACTAGAAATAATGATCAGACCTCACTTTGTTCCCCCTCTCAGTTACTGTATCACAAAGACTCTTTGAAATTAGATAATTAAAGTGAAAAACAGGTGCCATTAATATAGATTTATCCTAGTTATGCTCATTCTTATACAACTTGTTAATGAAATATTAATGTACAAGGCCTAGCATACATTCACAAGAAAATGTCATAAAGAAATAAATTAAGACACAGAAGTAAATGGGATGGGAATAGTACGATCAATAAACCACAGATTGGAAAGAAGAAGACAGGCTAACCGGGTACCACAAGGCCCAGGAACAGCATGGCAATGGTTTCCCTAGTTTTTTCTCATGCCTCACATATGCCAAAGCGGGTATTGGAAAAACTGGCAATCCATAAACATCAATAGAAGTAGACCAAAAACAAGAAACAAAAGCCTCAAGAAAGACCTGCTCTCTCTGGCCAAAGGACTAGACAAAGGGCAACCTAGCAAAGCAGAAAACATTTAGCAACAAACATCCTTCTCCAGTTAAACAACACAAGAAAAACAAAACAAAACGAAAGGTGTCTCATGCTCACCCCTGTCAAGAAAAGTTAAACAGGGAGCCTAGACTTCCGACCTCACCCAGCTGTGAAGAGGCGCCCTTTCCCCTCTGGGTGGAATCATGGAAGGCTGCATGGGGATTAGGGACTTTGTTTCCACACACAGTGAGGAGGCCTACCTCAGTGTCAGTGGCTGTCATGTGGAGATCCTGGATGGCATCCTTATGAACAGCAATAAGTCACCCTTCTCCCTCCAAGCCAGGGCGGAATCAGAAGTCTCATTCCTGCTGGAACTTTCAGCAGGCTCCAGCAGGAATGAGCCCTCCTACTCCTCTTGGTGTCACTAGAGGCCAGGTAGGGCCAGAGTAACAATGTGCTGCTCCCTTTCCTGGCTGGAATGGTGTCAATGGATACCTGGGGGGCGCCTGGGCTTTCACGCCACCTGAAAGTGGCGCCCCCTATCCCTCTGTGGGCATGGTGTCAGAGAAGGCCTGATAAAAGAGAATAAAGAAGTATGACATGGTCACACTTAATTTTGAATGAATCACTCTGATAGCATAGTATGTGTTCAGGCAGAGAAAAGCCAAAAAAATTGGAAGAAGATCAGCAGTGGAAAATGCAGCCAAGAGACCTGATGAGAGGTCAGAAAAAATTCATTGGATTTTGGCAATTAGGACATGATTCTGTCACCGGGACCACTGGTTTTCTGACGAGAACAGAGGTCATGCTGGAGAGTTTTTGAAGAGGTAAATTGGGAAATGAGGCAGCTTAGTAGAGATTAATATTATCAAAAAATTGAAAGGAATGAGAGAGGATAAATGCCAAGAAAGATTGTTTTTATTGCTTTTGGCAAGTGAAACAAGTATTCTATTTTTTAAATTTTTCATATTGGAACATGCTTACAGGCTGCTACAAGAACGAGTGGACAGGGAAGAAGAAGGTGAAGATACTAAGGGAAGGATATAACTATAGAACAAGTCTGGAGATGATGGGCATTAAAGTTAAGGATACGGGTGAACAGTCAGCCTTGAACAAAAAAGAAACATTTTATCTTCTGAGAATGAAAGATAGTAAAAAGGAGTATGGAAGTTTTTAGATGGCAGGAGGTTGAAGAGCATCAGAAAGTATATGTCCTTTTTCCCCAAGAAAACAGAGGATGAAAACAGCTGCCAGGAGGGAAGGGCATATGGATTTATTAAGGGCATATGGAAAGGCCTCAGAAGCTTTAGAATTACCCTTAGAGACACGACCCAGAGTTAATCAAGCTCAAGTAAAACAATGACAAGTAACCACTGACTAAAGGAACATGATATTTTAAAAACTCTTGTCGGAATCATTTTTCATAAGATAATTTATTTATACTTTGGTTTATAAGTTCAAATTTCACTCAGCAGTAATTCAAAAGTAAGGCAGTGTTTATTTTCTTACAAAATCAAGCTTCAAGCTAAGTCAAGTACACAATGCCATTAAGATGTTAAGGAAAATCTTGAAAGCATCATCTCATATTTGTATAATTTCTGCTTATGCTTTTCTTATATATGAATAAAAATTCTATTTACATTTATATAAAATACTGCCTATATTGTCACACAGTATTTTTTAACCTTAAAAGAACCATGCCTGGTAGATGTTACTCTTCCTGTTTTACAGAGGGAGAAACTGAGAATCGGAGGAAATTTTATAGTAGGCAGAAGTGTCACCAATCAATGCCAAGTGTTTTGTTTGCATAAGCAAAATTTTCTATGATATTGTAAATGTGTCTTAATTGTAGATCAAAGTTAAATCTTGAATTTAGTTTATCTGCCACTTTTTGTTTTTTCTTTAAGAAACATGAATAAGATTATCCTAAATACATTGAGAGGAAGAAAAAAGAGATTACATTAGTCAAAGGAAAAGCCACATGAATAATGTTTTTTATCAGAAACTGATTTTAGACATTATACCAATACCTTTCATTCACTTAAGAACTCACCATGCTTTATGGAAAATATTTTAAGGAACACAATCCAAATTAAAAAATGATCCTTATTGAGAACCTAAATGTAGTTAAGTCACTGTGAATAAGTATTTGTAATAAATGTTAATCCCCATTTCTTGTGTGCTTTTAAAAACTCATCTATACCTGCAGCATGAAGGCCAATCTTGCATGGATAGCCAAGCTTTTCACCAAAATGTGAAAATAGCACCTAGAGTTTTGTTTTTTTCTTCTTTTAAACATTTAAACTGTTGGGATATTTGGCAATACTTGACTTCGTCATATTAAGGGTCAACCAAAACAATAATGAATCTACCAATATCTGTGGAGAATTCAGGTTAGGAAGTCTTGCCAACCCAAAACAGTCTCAATTGGACAAGAATTTATTAATCCTCCTAAAGATATAAAATCACCATAATTGAATCTATGAACTTGAACAGATCTATGTCTGTCAGCAGAGAGGCATGCTTGACTGCAAACAAGAATATTTCCATGCATACATATTTTTAGCTCCAAGCCTTCAAAATAGTTCGATAGATTTAAGAACATAAATCTGTCCCTAGTGGCCAAAATAATGTATATGCCACAAATTACATTATAGTGCAATAAATGTATTATTAATCATTAGTCTAGGAAGGAATTTTTAAAAGTTTCAAAAATGTTCAACCATTGATTTTGGTGTTATGAATACACAAACACCATTCCTTTGCATCAGCAGTAGTCCCAGACTTAATTAGAATTACAAAGAAACATATAGATCATTTAGTCCAACTCCCTAATTTGAGAGACATGGAAACTGGGCCCAGGAAAGGGAAGCTTACCAAGATTCAGCTTAGGCAATAGTGGAACTAAAACCCAGGTACCTGGATTCACAGTTTAGTGCACTTCCCAGAAGTAGCAGGGATATAAATAACCTCATCTAATTTCATCTGGCAAGCAAATTCAGAGGCTGAGTGGAACTTTTAGGATCATGCTGAGTTTGCCGTTTTATCATATTCAAAAGTACCACCCATAACAAAGAATAAACAATAGTATAATCACAGGAATATCATTATTTTAATTAATCAAACATATTATAAGCACTCTTCAAACCATATTATTCAAGATCTTTTCTAAGTAAAAGTCAAATACCTAAAATGTTTGGGCTCTTCCATTAGCTTTCTTAGAATCACACGTACTGAAAACAGCAGAAACAAGTGAAATAAAACAAATTACAACAAAAATGACAAAATAACTAAAAAACTAGTTCTTTAAACCTCAGGGCCTTCAATTTTAAACAAAGCAGTCAATATTGAGCACTAATTTGCATCTATCGCCAATCAAAACAGCAAAATAAATCATTGTGAAGGCTCATTGGTTTATATCACTACCGTTATAGATATTAGCTGCTGGAAAAAATCATTCCAAAGAACTGAATCATCTGGATCATTTTTATTACTCACTCAGTCTTGAGACTGTCTGCACCATACTGACTGAAATGTACTTCAGTGTGCATCTTCCTTCCAAATGAATATCTATGTCAGGTTTATTTATAGCCACTGCCTTCAATCAGTGCATTTCCAGGTATGAGAAATAAAATCATCTCAACAATACTGTCCTAGAGAGATCTGAACCAAAACCTGGAAATCTTGGCAAACAGCCTTTCACAAAATAATGAAATATCTATAATGTAAAGTGTACACTAATATTTATCAAAGACTCCAAAGCACACATATCTTGTACTTTTTAATAAGCCCCTATAAAGAGCCTCAAGTGCAATTAGAAAATTAATTTAAACTTTATGTATCTTTTGCACATGTCTTTATAAACTCCAAGATTATTATAATCACCTATTTCATTCTCTTTTCCTCATTATGATTTCTCTGAAATTTGGACATCTCTCTTTGTTTCTTACTTAGATGCTTTTCTCTCTATTTAGGAGCTTTCTCCTCCTAAGGCTTTACAAAAGCAGGACATACTTCCCCCTACTGGGAAAAAATTAAATTACAAGGAACATCTGAGCATGTTGCTAAGTCTCAAGAAATCAAGTTCCTGGGAAAGATAAAACGTTAAGGAACCAGGTGCACAGACTGCTCTGTTTCATCAGCCACAGAATAGTCTGTACTTTATTAAGAGTTTCTCACATGCATTTCTTTAGCTTGGTAGTTTTCAAAAGTACACTAACTCTCATTAGTGAAAGATAAATTAATCACTGAGTTTGCTGTCCCAAAGAGAACACCAATGAGCAGGTCAGAGAAAATGATCAATTTGTAATTTTTTTTTCATTTTAAAGACATTATCAGCTAAATAAAGGCACTTCTGGAAAAATATATTGAAGTAAACAATTTTGAAGGCTTAGTTGCATTTTTAAATTATTTTGAACAATCCTAAATACGTAACAACTCATTGATTTTCAATACTGGTTATTTTATGAAGTTACCTTTGTTTTTAATAAAAGAGTTTAATTTTTTAATTGACTTTACTTTTCAACTTTAATTTCTATTCTTTAAAAATCAGTAACCAAGAAAGTCGTAAGCATAATTGCATTTTACTTTCCCAAATCCTCTCCAAAACTAACTTGTTCCTTGAAAAACAGTTTACTTGTTTCACAAATTCAATATTTTGATTACAAATCTTTTCTTAACTGCTTAGTGGACAAAAATGGAAAAAACCTCACTTTATTGTTATTATAAAAAATTAATAAAATATTTAAATAAACCTAGTGCTTATTTGAAATGTTATTTGAATTCTGATCCATGGAGGATCAGAATTTTTCCTTCCATGTACAACTAAGTCTCAAAAAAGAAAACATTTCTCTTAATGCCCAAGGGCTGAGAAGAGGAAGTTGTCACTTTTAGTTTTACTATAGATAAGTCCATAATAACCTCAGCTACAAAATTGCATTATAGTCAATTCAATGATGAAGCAATTCATTATTTTGAAGCACTCATCAAAAAAAAAGTCTGAAGTTTTTTTTAAAGACGTGTAGATTACCACAGATACCATATCTTTAGCAGTTAGACAGCTTTATTTTAAGATAAATGGAATAATTTTGGTTAATAATGCTGTCATAAAGTTTGTGTGTGTGTTTAAACAACCTTTCAAAGCCACGCAAAAGACAGGACATACATGTTCTGGGAATTAAATCTCCTTTAACATTACAGGTACACAACAGAAAATGCACACTTGGTAAAACAGCTGATCAATTGCGGAGTGTTCCCAGGGACCAGTAACTCGCAGAACAAACCAATTATCACACTTCAAATAAATTGATAAGCACTTTAGCCTCTGCCACATTCACAAACATAGAAGAACATGATAGTTTAATCTAGGTTGATTCTAAGACTTTTCATAGGAAAGGCTGTAATTAGACTAAAGGGTATCAACATCAATTCCCATATGCAGCAAAAAAAAAAAAAAAAAAATGCTGATACGTAGCAAGAAGCTCTTTGAACATTACACTGATCACTATTTACTTCCAAACTGATTTCCCTTGCCTCTGCGAAGTGAAAATATCCCTGTAAACCGCGTTACACTTTATGGTTTCTCTACCAATGATCCTAACAGGTCACATCTCCACTGCCTTTAGATCTCCTAGCTTCAGTCTTCCCCAAATTAAAACGTAGAGAAGGAGCATTGCTGCCCGCCCTGAGAACGGGCTCTATCCGCCCCGAGCTCGGAAGCCAGCATCTTCAGGGTGACAGTTCCTGCGAAGGAGACAGGCGTCCCTCCCCAACTTCACTCTCCTAACCAAGCTGCGGGTGAGATGGGCGGCCAGAGGTCCGTGCCCATCTGCGGGGACAAGTCCTACCTTCCGCCAAAAGGCGCGATGCATGCACAAAAGATGGATCCAGGCTATCTTTCTCTGCCATCAGCTCAGGCAAATATTTCTCCTCTTCCATAGCGCGGACTTCGGACAGTCCACGGGCGAAGCGCAAGGTTCCGCTCGCTCGGACGCAGGGTCGCGGGGCAGCGCCTGGCTCCCGCGCTGCTCCGCCTACGCCGCGGTGAGGGTATCTCCGCGCGTCCTCACTGGCCCATGCACCGAGCACCTGCGACTCCAGCCGTCGGGCTGCGCGGCCCAGCGCCCACACCTGCCCGTCCCTTCCGTCGTCCCTCGCTAGCGCCAAGCCCCGCTCACACAAGCAGCCTTAACTGGAGAGGCGGGAACATGATACGTCCCACCTCTGACAACCATTCATTGGTAGTGTGCCATGAGAGGCGGGGCCCTCGCGAAGGCCGTGGGCCCTCATTGGGCCAAGCTGCACGTCGGATAGCCTGACTGGCAGGAGACAGCTGCAGAAGGGAGGGGAGCGCAGAAGGTGCAAACGCTTTCTTCTTGCAGCTCATGCCTTCTCTGGTTATTAGGCATGCCCAGTTGTGTGGAGCCCGGGGTCCTCAGCTGAGGTGCGGAGTGGGGAGAGAGCGGGAAAAGCACCAGTTAAACAGAGAAGCTCCGATCCAAAACGACAGGGAAGATGGGGATGAGGAGTGAGTGGCTGAAGGGATGGAAAAACACTAGGGAAAGTCTCCGGGAGGTAGATGGAACTTCACCTGCGTCCCTAAGGCACAGGTGTCTCCTCTCTTGTGGCTCAGACGCACTCCAGTGTGCAGGAATCAGCAGCGCACCCGGTCTGGAAACATAATGAAGGCTGCCTGTGGTCGGCGACTCGTGTTTCCAATGAGCCTGACCTACATCTCGGGGACGCTGTAGGATGTTCATTGATAAACAAATAAAGAGGCCCCAGGGCGATATTGTTGTACAGCAACACGCTTCTAGCGTACAGTCACTGGGGTATTGACTTAGTTCTGATTTCTCTCCCATCTCTCCTTCCTTCCCCAGTCCCTATCTATGGGACAGGTTCAGGGAGGGGGGTGTATTTTAAAACTAAAAAACAACACAATCAATTAGCCACAATTTGTGAAGAAATTGGAAAAACGTGGAAGAAGGAAGAAACTAGAAAATAGATAACCACAGTTGCTCTAATTTCTCCCTTTCTCCTTATTTTAGATGTGACAGTTTCTTTCACTAGGTGCTGTTGCTGAGCTAGTTTGTATCTATCCCACCTCTATTTAAGGACAGTTAAATCCCAGAGGTATTACCAATGGGGCCTGAAAATACAGCTTGAATGCTTCGAATATTACAAAACAATTTCTCCTGCATCTCTTTTCATAAACAGTCATTTTCTAATTTTGCCTCTCCTTCGTCCGAAGAATGGGTACTAACTTTCTACAAATAAAGCATGATGAAACTTTTCCAAGTTCTCTTACTGTATTCGAATATTTTCTTTATTATTCAAGATAAGGTTGAGAGATTATCTTTTATTTATATTATGTTTTACAATTTTAACATGACTTCACATCCATTGTCTCAATTTTCACTCTGAAAAACATTGTGCAAGTATTACTTTATCTGTTTTATAGGTATGGAAACTAAGGCAGAGACAGAGAAGTTCAGTGACCCAGAAGTAACAAATACGACCTTTTTTGACACCAGCCATCGCTCATCCTATCTGGAAGCTGAGTGTATGCTAACATGGTGCCAATGGTAAAGGGATATGTGACTAACAAATGTGATAAGACTGTTAAAAGTTCATCAGACAAGCTGTGAGAACCATAACTCATTGATAATTTGGGTTATTTTGGCAGTAGGAATGTTACCAGTCTTCAGGGAGGCAGCCATGTAGCTATAGTAATGGAGGATGAATAAGATGCCAACCACAGCTAATAAATTGTAAACATTTTGAATGAATGTAAATTAGAAAACTTACTGTGCGGTAATTATAATCATATTTTTCTTTGCAACGTACCAAGAGATTAAAAGCACATGATGCTGCTGATGGGGACAGGAACAAACCCAGTTTCATGAATCAAAAAGACACCGTTACTCTTGTTATATCCAGCAACAGCAATTACATTATCCATTCACAGTCCCCTTTTCTACAATTAAAGGTGCACCAAAAAGGTGCCATGGAAAGCAGTCCAAGAGTTGATTTTCTTATACTGTCTCTGGCTAATCAAGTCATTGTACATATGGTAAGCTAGCTGACTTTTGTTTCTCTAGTTATTATCAAGAAAGAGTTGATTTTATTTTCTTAGGTAAACTCTTAACAAATGCCTAAAATGCATTTTTACAGGAGAAATGTATTTTCAAACAGGATATGGCTGAAAAAGGCAATCTCTCCGAGTGCTCTACACATATATGTATCCAACATCAGATCCATGTGTTTTTAATAGAAAACTCTATGTTACCGTGTTCTCCACCCATTTCACATACAAATATTTCACAGGTACCACAATTTTAGAGTGGATAGTCTTAGAGCAACCTTATTAATGCAAACATTGCATAAGCATAAATGTAAATAAATTCAGAGCCACCTATTTTTGAATAGATTATTAAATAGAAAATACCAAATGTCTACCATGAATAAATTATAACTACTGGTAAGCCCACCTCTTCTTCTAATGGTGTAAATCACTTAACCATAATCACCAGTGAATTGATTTGTATATCTTAAAGATTTATGTCATTTTAAACATGAGTTCTAGACTTGAAGCTTATTCCATTTATTGCACTATTATTTCAACAATGGGATATTATGGAAAATTTTGCACCAGCCAAATTTGTTTTTGAAGGATGAATAAGGTATGCATTACAGAATATGTTCTGTAGCTAATGTACAAACTGTGTATTCAGTACTTTCAAAAACCCTCATAAGAAAAACCAGGCGAAAGGGCACTTAATCAGGCTTATCTTTGGACTCTAATAAAAAATATTGACCTTTATTATTAATAAAACACACAGTTTCCATTTCAAAGTTCTCATCAACTTTAGGTATACCTCATTACCCTGCTAACAATTACTCCATGGATTCCGTAGAACCCACTCACAATAAGAACAATGGGTTAATAAAATTATAGTGGCCCAATAATTTATAAACTCCAAGGATTCAGTAGAACCCCCTCACAATAAAAACCATGGGTTAATAAAATCATAGCAGCCCAATCATTTATATTAAGATTTCTAATGCCTCGGTGCCTTGGACAGAGCATAATAAAGGACCAAAATAGTGAGTGACTGATTTTCATCTGCTGAGGAGCCTGGCAGAGTTCATTACACAGAAGGTGCTATTTTAATATTCCCATTTATTTTAGTTTCACTAACTAAACTAGTGAAATAAGTTCCAGTTTCTTTTACAACTTTTATGATATATTTTAGGGTTGCAAGAAAGAAAGAAGGGAATGGGGACTTGGCTGTGCCGACAGCCAATAGCAGCAGTAGCAAGAGCAATGAGAAATCTCTTATAGGTAATGTGTTCAGAGCCAAAATTTATGCCCTAATGTTAATATGCCACAGCACAAAATGAATATTCATCACTCAGAGCTGGCCTATATATACACAGGAAAAAAGTGTTTACTGATTGGAAAATTTAAAATTATCATATTGAATTTTAGCAGATGCAAATGTATAATTTAAGAATAGCAGATGAGAGAAAGGACTGATAATTGTTGAGAGCCTACTACTGTGTTTGGAATATTGCCGTTCTAAATCTTTACAAACATAAGAAAGGAAGGCCAAGAAAAAGCTGATATTAATTCTAAAGTGACCTAACAAGTCAAATACAGCATTTCTGAGGTTGAAATTATCTCCATTTGGAAAACTGACCCAGTTCATCTTGTTTTATATCTTCATGGACAGTCGCCACACTGACACGCTTTGGTTGACATTGGTAGCAGCAGAGGAACAGTTACTGAATTATGGGAAAGGGGAATGAAGCTATTGTTTCAAGTTGAAAGTTATTGACTGTCTTTTTCAAATTAAATCGTTGAATTGTTGAATTATAGCTCACATACTGATTATTTCTAGGGATCAATATATTAAGGCAAAAATCTCACCAGTAAAATAAAATATTTTCATACATAGCAAATGAAGATCTGTGCTCCATTGTGTTCAGTATAGATAAAGTCTAAGAGATGATTTAATTAAAAAAAAACAATCTTCAAGTACGCTAAAGCTTTTGACACAGAGACAGATAGATAAGCAATTGTTTTAAATCACTAAAAATAAGTTAATAAAGGGTGGATTAATTTCAGTTGGATTAATTTTTAAAAATTCATGGAAAGTATTAGTTAATATTGAAACAGTATTTGAAGACAATATCATCCCATTGAAGGTTTAAAAGACTGCAGGTACTTGTTGCTATTTTTTCGTTATTCTGATCTCTCACATTAAATGATATTGCCATGCAGGAAGCAATCAGTATGAAATCCTACTGTATAAAATAGTTATTACAATGTGAGTACAAGCCATTTGAAGAGAATGATAATGAAATTAGAAAAAAAAAAAAACAGTTACAGAGACAAGATTTTATCAGCCCAACAAAGGAGAAAGAACAAAATAAAAAATCAAAGTCACAGCCATTGTATAAAACATCGACTATCATGACCATCAAAGCTAATAAATATCATGAAAATTATCTCACTGCATGACAACTAAACATAAAGTGCAATTCTAGATTGAATCCTGGGCCACATTTTGTTTATATTTTATTTATTTATTTATTTTTACTAAGAAAGGCAGTGATGGATTAATTAGCAAAACATGAATAAAGTCTGTAGCTTACTGATTTTGCTAACTGTACTGTAATTATATAAGTGAGTGCCTGTGTTTTTGAAAATACATAATAAATGATAAGGAGTAAAGGGGCATCACATTTGCAACTTACCCTCAAATCATTAAGAAAAAATATATGTACATACATGTATATAAAGAGAGAGGAAAAGACAGAAACAGAAGCACAGAGATAAGGAAAATCATAAAGTGACACAGTAAATGTGGTAAAATATTAACATTTGGATAAATTGGAAGAAGAGTATATTGGAATATTCTCTATTGTTTTTGCAACTTTTATATAAATCTGAAATTACTTAAAAAGAAAAAAATTTAAATCTATATATTACCAAGAATAATCTCAAAGTATCTTATCCAAACCTCAGTTTAGTAGCTATTAGCCACAGAAAACACAAGTGGCCTATTTTCATCATATAGCCTTTGTTAGAGCATGTGCTAGATTCATGAGTTTGGACACAAATTACCAAATATTTTTAATGACTGTTAACCTCACTAAAAAACAAACAAACCCATATGTACTTATCTCTTATCTCTTTTAGTCACCTACTTATCTCTTTTTCTTAATTATTTCTAAATAATTATGTCGGTTCCATTATTTCCTCTAAAATAACATTTTCAGCCATTTACTACAAAATTAGCCATTTTTAAAGAATCTCTTTAAATAAACTAGAGGCATAAAAAAACTTCTGTTTTGAATAGATACTAGAACTAACTCTGTTTCTATTTTAATGATATGGGAATAAAATGAGAAGAAACTGTTTAGAGCTCATGCTTCTTGTGTATGATCTTGAATTTTGAATATGTTACAATATCCCTACATTTCTGGTTTACCCTGTGTCTTCTAAATACTTTTTCCAGTTTTTTTGGGCACCATAGGCAAAATGTATGCTCCTTTATATCATAATGTGCTTTGCATCCTCCTGAATGTATTTAGTTGGCTGGTTCCAAAATTAGGCGAGAAATGGAAGTAAAGGGACATAGGGACAAAAGTCATTATATATGACAAAATTTACCATTGTGGCAAAAATTTAAGGATGATAAATGCTGCTAAAAATAAAAAAACAGTAACTAACATCATAATCAAGGGTGAAAGACTGAGATCAGGAACAAGACAAGGCTGTCCACTTTCACCAGTTCGATTCAACCTAATATTAGAAGTTCTAGCCAGAGCAAGTGGATAATAAAGAGAAATAAAAACCATCCTGATTGAAGCAAAAATTAAGTCTATATTTATTTATGGATAATATGATCTTATATGTAGGAAATTTAAATAAATATATAACTACTGGAACTAATAAAAATCAGCAAATTTGCAATTTCAAAATCAGCACATAAAATTCAGTTGTGTTTCTATACATAAGAAATGAACAATCATAAAAAGAAATTAAGAAAAAATTTCATATAGATTCACATCCAGAACAATAAAATATTTAGAAGTAAATTTAACCAAAGAGATGAAAAACTTGTACACTGAAAATGACAAAATACTACTGAAAGAAATTAAAGATGACCTAAATACATGGAAAAACATCTTATATAAACACAGATTGGAATACATTATTAAGCTAGCAATACTATTCAAAGCAAACTACAGAGCCAAGGTACTTTCTATCAATATTCCAATAGTATTGTCACAGAAATGTAAAAGTCAATTGTCAAATTCTTACAGAAGTGCAAAGGATCTCAAATATCCAAAACGATACATATAAAGGACAACATATGTAGAGGACTTATGCCCCTTGATTTCAACTTACTACAAAGCTACAGTAATCAAAAACATATGATAGTGGTATAAGCATATACTTATAGACAGTGAAATAGAATTGAGAGTCCAGAAGGAAACCTATACATCTATTGTCAACTGATTTTCAAAAGGGTGCCAAGACCATTCAAAAGGAAAAAAATAGTTTCTTCAACAAATGATGCTAGGACAACTGGATATCTAAATGTACAAGGACAAAGTTGGATCCCTGTCTAACATTATATATAAAAGTTAACTCAAAATGGATCAACAGCCTAAGTGTAAAGTCTAAAGGTATAAGACTTATAGAAGAAAACAACACATGCAAGAAAAGAAAAAATAAGTGAATTGAACTTCTAAATTTTGAAATTTTATGCAACAAAAGACATTATCAGGAAAATGAAAAGACATCTTATAGAGTGGGAGAAAATGTTTACCAATCAAATTTCTAATAACGGCTTTTTATCCAGAATATAAAAATAACTCCCACAACTCAACAATGAAAAGAAAATCCAATTTTAAAAATTGGTCTTGAATAGACATTTCTTTAAAGAAGATATACAAATGGCCAATGAGCCCATGAAAAGATGCTCAACTTCATTAATCATTAGGAAAATGAAAATCAAAATCAAAATGGGGTACAACTTCACACCTACTATGATGGTTATTATTTTTTTTTAAAAAAGGAAAATAAATTTTGGCAATGTTGTGGAGAAACTGGAATGCTCACACATTGCCAGTAGGAGTATGAAATGGTGTAGCAGCTATGGAAAACAGTTTGACAGTTTCTCAAAAAGTGAGTATAAAATTATCATATAACCCAGTAATTCTGTTCCTAAATATACAGGGGGGGGCCCAAGTAGGCTTAAGTATCCACTTTTGTTCATTGTCATTTAAATTACCAGCCATCATTCCCTAAAAGATAAATCATAAGAAAGGATACAAAATAATAACAATAAGACAAACAATACAAACAATACAATAAATAATACAAGAATACACTATGCTTTGTGCACTCACAAGTGTAAACCTACTTTTATCTACCCTGTATACACAAAGGAATATAAAACAGGTACTCAGGCAAATACATGTATAATAAATTTATTGCAGCACTATTTGCAATGGCCAAAAAGTGGAAACAGCCCAAATGTCTACCATCCATTGGGCACATAAACAAAATATGACCTATTCACATGTGGAAAATTATTCAGCTATAAAAAAGAATAAGGTACTGATGCATGCTACAATGCAGATGAACTGTGAAAACATTATGCTGAGTAAAAAAGAAAAAGAAAGAGACGTAAAACGTTTACATATTGTATAAATCCATTTACGTGAAATTGCCAGAAGGGCTGTAGTCCTCTGAAGGCTTGATAGAGATCTAAGACTCCAGCGTATCAGCTGTTTGCTAGAGACCTCAGTTTGTCATGACATGGAGCTCTTCATAGATCTTTTCACAACATGGTAGTTGATTTCCAGGACTACACAACAAGGGTGTAAACACCAGGAGGCAAGGGTCAATCGTAGACCGCCATCTGTGAGGCTGGGAACCCCAACTCTTTTAATTCACTTTGAAGTGGGTGTTATTATTATCACCTTCCCTTTATACAATGAAAAAAAAATTGAGGCATGAGAAGTTTTCTGCCCAAAGTCTCAAAGCTGACATGTAGCAGAATTAATATTCAAACACAAGTAATTGGACCCAAGAATGAGCGCTTTTGGAAAATGTAAACAGTGCTTATCTTCACTAGCGGCAATGTTACCTTAAAGGCCATCTCTGTGTGGATAACCCACCTTCAAGATAAAAGGTGTCATCCATCTTTTCAGGACTTCTTAAGTGCTGCTATTAGCCAATACCATATAAGCTATACAATATTAGAAGAATATTTAAAAAGTGGTATATAAAATTAAGATACATACCTTTGTGGATTTCAAACTATTGTTTTAACTAAATTTAAGTATTTCAGAATATCATTGAATAAAAGAAGCAGATTTTTTTTTCTGATTGGAATTGTTTATGCCTACTCAAAGATTATAAACTACTTAAATATGTTTAAAATATATCAAATGCGCTAAATGCCACAGTAGTTACTATATTCTCCCTGAATGTCATTTAAAGCAAGACAATGGCTGTTAAGACAAATCCATCAGCCCAAGAAGTCTTTCTTTTGGATGCCAGAGCTTCTCAGTGGTGTAAAGAATAAGTGAAGCAACAATGCTCTCATAAGTACATACCTGCCATGATCCAATTTATTATTTGAAATGTATTATGAATTGCATGACATGAGATTATGTAGCAGTTCCCTGTTTCTTAAAAAAATGGGCCCTTGTTTTTGTTTCCTGTTGTTGTTGTTAACAGATCACCACAAATTAGTGGCTTAATACAACAAAAAGTTATTTTACAGTCCCCTAGGTCAGAAATTTCACATGGGTCTCCCCCAGTTAAAATCAGTGTCCCCAGGGCTCTTTTGTATTGCTTTATGGAATATCTGCCTATTCCAGTTTCTAGAGGCTGCTTGCATTCCTTGGCTCATGGGTCCCTTTCTGCATGTTCAAAGACAGCAAAGAGTCCTTCTCACATTGCATCACTCTGACCCCATCTTCTGCCTCCCGCTCTCCTTTCAGGGACCCTTGTGATTTCACCGGGCCTACCTGTATAATCCAAAGTAATCTCCCTAGTTTAGGTGGGCTTATTAGCAACCATAATTTCATCTGCAACCATGGTAGGCCGAATAAAGCCCCCTCAAAATGTTCATACCCTCATCCCCAAAACATGTCAATATGTTACTTTACATGGCACAGGAGATTTTGCAGGTGCAATTGAGTGAAGGCCCTTGAAGAGGGAAGATTATTCTGGAGTATTCAAGTGGAGGGCCAATGTCATCACATGGGGGTGGATAAAATGGAGGCAGGTAAGTCTTAGACAAAGAGACAGACAGAGACACAGAGAGAAAAATAAAATGACAGCAAGACCAACAGAGATAGACAAACAGACAGAGAAAGAGGGAGGAGAGGGAAGGAAATGAATGGAGAGGGAGGTAGAGGAAAGGAGGAAAAGAAAGAGAAGAGAGAATGAGAGTTCTAAAGCTGTTGTTTTTGCTGCCTATGAAAATGGAAAGAATTATAGCCAAGGAATGAGTATGGCCTCTAGAAGCTAAAAAAGGGAAGGAAACAGATTTTACCCTAGAACTGTCAGAAGAAATGCTGCCCTGCAGACCCATTTTAAAACTCTGACCTGCAGAACTATAAAATAATAAAATTATACTGTTTTGAGATACTAAGTTTGTGGTTATTTGCTATAACAACCGTAGGAAACTAATACAATGCAACCTTAACATACACAGTGTCCTGGAATTAGGACCTGCATATCCATGGTCAGGGGTGGAGCATCATTATGCCCACTGCAGTGTCTATATTTTCAGGCAAATAAATGACTAAGTATGCATTCTGGTAATTATATTAGACACTGAAGGATTGTCTTCTATTTAGGTGAAAATAATTTTCATATATAATGATGACCACTACATCAAAAATGTATTCGCTTTCTGGTAGCTGAGTAATGGCTTTCAAAAGCATTTTCCTTTCTTAAAATTCTCTGATAAATCCTTCTTAAAAAGAAAAATTATTTCTGCAAAGCAGCCAAATGGAAATGTGACTGAGCTGAAAACATAATATTCTCCAATGAATACTAATACATCCTTTCATTAAAAATAAAATATAGCTCAGCTAAAAGTATTGGCAGTGCACTGTTTCACCAATGTTTATGAAGTGTTCTTTGGCATAAGTTAAAAAAAAATGCAAAAGTCTGAAAGACGGCTTGTGGAAAGTAAAATGAGAGGAAATTTAAATTTCCTACAAGGCAAACCAAAATAACAAGTAAAATCAGATAGATGATGAAAAAAAATAGAGAAAACTCCAAACGGTGAACCAACATGATATGACAGAAAAATCTTTAAATAAAACTCATCAGCCCCGTCAGGTATAGCTCAGTGGATTGAGTGTTGACCTGCGAACCAAAGGGTCATGGGTTCGATTCCCCAGTCAGGGCACATGCCTGGGTTGCAGCCCGGGTTCCCTGTGGGGGGTACGTGAGAGGCAACTGCACTTGATGTTTCCTTCTCTTTCTCAGTCCCTTCTCTGTCTGAAAAAAATTAAAAATAAATAAATAAATAAATCAGCTTTAAAAAAAACTCATCAAAATATAAACTAGAATAGCTATGAGTGCCAAGAGTAATCCAGTGTTATTCAAGATGAATACTGGTTTCAATTAGTTTTTTTAATTCATCACTAAAGTGTCATTTATAGAAAGGCAAAACAAAATCTTAATATTGACAACTGAACAAAAGCAAGTTTAAGAGAGATGTTTAGAATTGGTAAAGTTTCATAACGTATTCAAAGACACTTAACCCTATTGGACTGATTTCTAGGGAAAATAAGTGACTTTATATTCACTAGAATACTTTCATACTCATGACCACACAGGCAAAAAACATTTAATGTATTTTTACTTCCTTACGAACAATTACAGCAGAAGACAAGACATTTCATAAGTATTCATGAAGTTAATCCCTATATTTTTGTGCCTGGACTTGTAGAGAAGTCTGTTTTTTTTTATCCATAAACATGATTTAGAAAGCTATTCATACTAGTTCCTTGGCAGAACATGTTAAGCATGATTGAAAACTTTTGGATTCACTCTGTTTCATTTTCACCTGGAGAGTTGAATCCAGTGGATATAACTTTCAAAACATGATTTAAAAAAAAACATTTTAAGATCAATTCTGATTGTTTTCACATTATGATCAAATTATTCAATAAACTGAATATTTTTTTTTCTGAACTATAACTGTGAGACAAGAAAAATAGAAAAATAACTAATAGGAAAATGAAAACCAAACCTTCAATATTCTATACAAAATTTATATTTTCTATCTTCTTTCCTTAATCCCTCTCTTTCTTCCTTTCCTTTTTTCCCCTTTCTCATACTGAGCATCTACTATGCATGGGGTATTGTGCAATGATAAAAAAAAAAACAAAAAAATAAAACAAACTTATTCCCTATCATTATAGACCTTTTAGACTAGTGGATAAGTTAAACAAATCCAACAAGAAAAAGAACAAATAGATAAATGTCACTGACAATTAGTGTTATGAAGGAAGAAAGTTGGTGCTCTCAGAGAGAGTACTGGGGTTTGACAGAAGGAGGGAATTTTGATTGGATTATCAAGGAAAACCCACCCAAAGAAATGATACTAAATTAAAACCTGAAAGATACAAAATTATCCAGGAGAAGAATGGAACTCGAACCCTCTAAGCACAGAACATAGTGTGTACTAAGATCATGAAGTGGGATATCGTTTATTACATACTTGATAGCTGGAGGTATAAAGGGAGCATACTGCAATATTACGATGAGAGGTAGGCAAGAGCCAGATAAAAACAGAACCCTGTTAGTTGGTCACGTTGGCTTAAAGATATTTTCCAGGACCCCTTGTAACTTGTGGGCCACAGAATTCATTTCTAGTCAGTCTTATGCAAATTTAAGCTCCATGTGCACTTTTAGGTAGCCCCTTTATAGACAATGGAATGCATCCTTCTGCCCTCTTTCATCCACAGTGCTGCCCGTGATGGCTGGTGTTGTTGAAGTCATCATGGACCACGCGCTTAAAAATCACACCCACATGGTAGAAAGGAAGACATTTTATTCTCTGGCAGCTCCGTGGAGCCATAGTGCCAGCTCTGGACTACTTAACTTTACATTTCTTTTATCTTAGAGAGGAAACCTAACTTTTTTAAGCAATGATTACTTAGGGTGTCTCTGTTCTTGGAGACTGATGTTCTAGTTCAAATGAGGATGACAGTGGCTTGTACTATAACGGTAGTGGGTATAAATAAGTCCATTGTTCTCTCCCTCCAAAATGTATTTTGAATATGAGAACAATGGACTTAACAGCAGATTGAATATGGCATGGTGAAGGAAATAAAAACATCCAGAATTAATTAAAGATAAGTGCTATGAGCAACCATTTCACAGAAGGTGTCATCATTACTAAGTAGAGGTTAACTGAGAAGGTAGGGCCTTGAGGGGAAATAAAAACTTTACCTTGGATATATTTCACAAATACTAAGTTTTTACCTCTTTTTTGCTTTAAATCTGTGCTAAAATACATCAAACTATCTCTCTCTATATATATGTGTGTGTATATATATATTCAGAAATAAACATATTGGCTAAATTCATTATAAAATTCATAGTTAATTATCATTTTACCAAGAAATCTATAGCCAGTTTAGGAATTCTCGCTGAACCTGATTTCTTTTTTCTTTATGTTACTCATAAATAGATTAAGTTGCTGGTCAAACACGTCATTTTCTTTTGGTTGTTATGTATTCTAGAGAGGAAAAAAAAATAATCAAATAGGATTTACATTTATACTAGTAGCTTCTCTCATTTTTCTCTAGGGGGAATACTAATATTTTTGAAGTCTAGTGATTTATAATGTTACCTGATTCGGACCTTAGTTATAGGCTTATCATCATAATTTTCCAGATTGGTAACTCAGAGAAGTTAAGTCAAGTCACCAAGCTTACATACTAGAAAAATTCTGAATAAGAATTTAAAGCTAGATGTGCCAAATCCTAAGGCTTGTGTTCTCACTGCTAAAAATTGTTTCTTTTTTGTATGTTCATCCTGTAAAGTCAAACAAATTCAAAGACACTATATTAATGCTAATTAGTTATAATGGTGAAAATTACTTTTGCAAATATATTTATATATGTACCCTCACATGTAGTACAGGATGGGGCAAAAGCAGGTTTACAGTTGTGAGTATGCAAAACAGAGTTTATTCTTGTATTATTATTTATTAATTATTGTATTATTTTCCATGTAAACAACTATAAATCTATTTTTTGCACCACCCTGTATATACACTCCAAACACTTTCCAATAAAGTGCAATATATAAAGAGTTCAACTAGAATAGAACTTTTCATGAGAAACTCTATATCTCTGGGTAGCCCCTGGCATTGATTAAATTGAAGTTTTAAAAAAATTATAATTTAGTCCCATCTTCAGACAGTCCATTATCAAAGCATAATGTCTTTTAAATGAGTTGAAAAAAGCCCATAGGCAGTAAAAAGTAGTAAAATCAGGAATGATAGTCTAGTGCATGATATTTAAATGAGTGGTAAAAGGAGTAAATAAAAGGGCACTCATTGCCAATTCTAGCCAGGAGAAATTACAATGCATCCACTGGAGAGAAGGCGGGAATACATTTTTACTGAAAAAAAATAATTTAGTTATATCGAGTTCTTTCCCCTAGATTCCTTCTTTTAAAAATGCCCTGCTTTTTATCAATTGCTCAATGTCCTAGAGTTTAGTTATTTCACTACCTATATATTGTAACCATCAAACAAATTGTCCTAAGTATTAGATAAAAATACAAAGAGGTTATATAAAAACACAAACTAAATTGTGTTTCATTGGGAGCTCATTATGTGAAAAGATTTGCAGTGAGTGATGAGTGGATACAAAAGAGAAATTAATAGTTTCTTACCTCGAGAAGTCCATATCTACCCTAACTGGTGTGGCTCAGTAGGCTGGTTATCATCCCACAAACCAAAAGGTTGCCAGTTCAATTCCCAGTCAGGGCAAATGCCTGGGTTGAGGGCCAAGCCCTGGTTGGGGGTGTGTGAGAGGCAACCGATCAACGTTTTCCCCCTGTCTTTCTCCCTCCATTCCCTTCTCTCTAAAAAAAAATAACTAAAATCTTTTTTTAAAAAGGAAGTTCATACCCTAGTGAAGGTTTTATATATGTGTGTGTGTATACATATAGATATATATAACATAAACACTAATACATCCTTTCATTAAAAATAAAATATAGCTCATATATATACAAATTATATATACAAATAATTACATATAAATATATACAAATAACTCTATTCAAGTGAAAGTTGTCATTATGTGTATGTTATATTTCTAAGTTAACAAAAACAATCTGGAGTGCTCATGAACTTACTTGGTATTAAGCTCACTGCTAATGGTTGTGTAAGAGTAATAAGCAATAATTTAACATACAAATAAATTTTATATCTTTATAAACAGTCTTCCACTTGTACTCAGTTGGCATATTTGAACATTGCATATTGAAAACCCAGTTATTTTTTACTCTAAATGAAGACTTTTAAGGTGACTAGCAAATAATAGAGCAACGTTTTCTCCCCATTATGTACCTTCCTTCTCAATGATGTTTCCTAACTTATTTTGGGCTTGTGTCAGGCCACCCTCCTCCGACTTTAATCTCTCTTTTGAATTAGAAAACTACAGACTTTTAGTGACGGAGAGACACATTTTTCTTCTGCATGCTTCCTTGTTATGTCTGAATCACTTGAAAGGCAAGTTCCTGGCTTGGCTCCCCTGGTGTTGAGGGAGCACCTGAGGCTGGGCAATGTCATGACACCTGGAAGCTGCTGCACTTCCTACTCGGAACAAGGTTAGCATCCCTCAGCCTCTCACAAGTGAAACTCTGGTTTGTCCAATTTTTTACCCCAAATTTCCAGACTTTTTTATTTTTGTATATTTGAAGTTATACTGCTGTCTGATGAAAATTTAACATTTAAAAAGTGTGATTTTCATAATATCACACTTTTTTTTTTTTAGTGAAAGGTCACCAGTTTGATTCCCAGTCAGGACAGGTCTGGTGGCCGGCCCAGTCCCGTGTTGGGGGTGTTGGAGAGGCAACCAATCAACGTTTCTCTCACACATTGATCTTTCTCTCCCTTTCTTTCTCCCTCATCCCCCTCTCTCTAAAAATAAATAAAATCTTTTAAAAAATAAAAGGAAAATCGATAAACAAAAAGAAGTTGATGGTGATATCATTTTATGTATTCAGAGGCACACTTTATACATTAAGAAAAGTACCCAATATTAGGAGATGGAAATACTTTTCCAGTTGTTAATTGTTGTTTTATATTTTAACTTTTTATTGATGTGTAATTTATAGATACTATATGATTTCATTTATATGTGGAATCTAAAAAACTAAAGGCACAAACAAAACAAAACAAACTCATAGATAAAGAGAACAAATTGGTAGTCACCAGGTGGGAGGGGGTTGGGTGGATGGGTGGAAAAGGAGAAAGGAATTAACAAGCACAAATTGCCAGTTATAAAAAATAGCCATGGGGATGTAAAGTACAGCATAGGGAATATAATCAATAATATTATGATAACTGTGTATAGTGTCAGATAAGCACTATACTTATCTAGGTGATCATTTTGTAAGGTATATAAATGTCCAATCACTATGTGTACACCCAAAACTAATATAATATTGCATGTCAACTGTGATTGAAAAAATTAATTAAAAGAAAAAGTAACAATGTGGGGTGAGAAGCAGAAGGGTTAACCACTTTCTGAAGTTCAGCCAGGTAGTTCCTGGCACAGCGGGACCCTGTCCAGAGCGTCTCATGATGCCTCTCAAGTCCATTTCTACCACAGTATACCTCCCTAAAATATATTTTGAAAATATATTAAATATATATGTGGGGGGGGGGGTCTGGAAAAAGTCCAGCTATTGTTAATATAACAAAAACCATTTGTGCAACATCAATGTAACCCGGCAGTCAAGGAGAGTGAACTGGAATGCACATGCGTGAACAATGAGACTTCACTGTACTGGTCAGTGGGAGCAGTAGGCACTGTTGAGTGAGCATGTGTACTACGTAGATGTCGCATTCAAAATAACTGAGTAGAGCAACATATCTGCATCAAATTTTGCATTAACCTTGAACATTCCTCTGCAGAAACTACTCGAATGATTCAGAAGCCTGCAGCTTATCGTCAACTGGTGATTGGCCCCTCCATCATGACAACATGCCCACTCATGCATCAGGTCTGGTGCTGAGTTTTTTGGCAAAACATCAAATCACCCAGTTGACTCAGCCCCCTTCAGCCCAGATTTGGCACCCTGCTGCTTCTGGCTTTTTCTCAAAATTAATGTCACCTTTGGAAGGGAAGAGATTTCAGATCATCAATGAGACTCAGGAAAATACAACGGGGCAGGTGATGGCAATTGGGAGAACTGTGTGAGGTCCCAGGGTGCCTACTTTGAAGGGGACTGAGGTGTCATTGTCCCGTGCACAATGTTTCTTGTATCTTGTATCTTCTCTAATAAATGTCTCTGTTTTTTGTAGTACGTGGCTGGGTACCTTCTGGAGAGACCACAGGCTATTTATATTTATATTGATATTTATTTATATAATGGAATATTTTTCAGCCATAAAAATGGAAATCCTGCTGTTTGGGAAAATAAGGATGGACATCAAAGGCATTATACATTATAATATTTCAGTTATTTCACTTATAATAAGAGAAATAAATCAGACAGAAAAAGACATTATTATCTTATATGTGGAATCTAAAAAATTCTAAATTCTTAGAAAAGGAGAACAGAATGGTGGTTGTCAAGGGCTGGTAGGAGGGGGAAATTGGGAGATGCTGGTCAAAGAAACAATTCCACTTACAAGGTGAATACATTCTGGGATTCTAATTTATGGTATGTGACTAAAGCTAATGATACCGAATTATATATATGAAAGTTGCTAAGAGAATAATCTTAAATGCTCTCACCACAAAAAAATTGGAATTATGTGAAGTGATGGGTATGTTAACTAACACTATTGTAGTAATTATTTTATTATATGTGTATCAAATCATCACATTGTACACCTTAAACTTACACAATGTTATATGTCATTTATATCACGATGAAGCTGGAAAAGTAAATACAAACAAAAAATGAAAGCACATTCTGAATTAATCCAATCTCATGTAGTTTGATTAGGTTCTCTCTATCACTTAGTTTATGTTTTTTGGCAAGATTCCATAATCATGAAATTTGATTCTCAGTTTCAGTGTTCTATAAGTATTAATTATGTCAAGTTTGTTCTAACCATTTGTGTTTTTATTAGTCTTCTTAGTAGTATGTTCTATCAGCTCCTGAGAGAATTATGTTAAAATTCATATTAAGATTGTAGATAACTACATTTATATTTCTAGTTCTATTTTTCCTTTATATGTTTTGAATCTCATTACATTTATCATATAAATAAAAATTGATATTGTATCTTCATGATTGATTGATATTCTCACACATTGCTGTGTTCCCATGTAGAACAAATTTTTTCCTAGCTAAAAAACCCCATCAGTATTTTTTTAATGTAAATCTTCTGTGTGAGTTTATTTGAAACCATTTATTGCCTTTATTCTAAAAATAGATTTCAGTGAATGTTGTACTCAACAGTGACAGGATATATTTTCCCCCAGCACCTCAAATATTTCATTTCAATGCTTTGTTGTTGTTTTAAATCAATATTATTGAAGTAAAATTTACGTATAAGAAAATTCACTCATTTTGAATATACTATTTGATGAGTTTGTTGTCTTTTTATAATTTTATATTCATTTAATTATCCATTACATAATTCACTGCATGATTTCTCCCAATCATCATAGAGTTTTTTAGTCTAATTCATATGGTTGATATAGCAGTAGTTTATTACTTTTTAAGCTCTTATTCCATTATACCACAAATTCGTTCCCAATTC